>JAJMHT010000104.1:0-71719 GCA_030583145.1 Metschnikowia vanudenii
TAATCTGATGATGCGCGAGCCAAACCCCATTTTTTGTAACACTTGTTTCATATATTGATGGGAAATGCGATCAAACGCCTTCGCAAAATCTGCCATTAGGATGGCCTGATAATCCGAAGAGGTTCGAACTGTCCGGAGCTTCTTAATGAGATCAATCATGGTGAAGAATTCCATAGTATTCTGATTGATTCGCCTGCCGAATTCCAAATGGTTCCACACAAAAGCCATAATAGATGTTGTAATGCTACTGATTTAGCTATCTTCATCGCAACAAATTTCGTTCATAGAGGTTTTTTTTTTACCCCTGCGAAGACTTTTAAGGTTTTTTCATAAGTTTCAGATTTCGAACAATAAATTAATTGTGGAAAGTGTTGCTTTTTGACTGTTGGATGATTTTAATAACTTTTTACTACTTAGCGAAACCATCAAGAAAAAATGACGGTTGCGGCCAAACCACGAAGAAAACACTGTTTCCCGTCCGATCAACGTTAGTTAACCTTCGTAGGGCAACACTGAGTAGTGTAGTGGGAGACCATATGCGAAATTGTTGTGCTGCAATCTTTTTTTTTTTTAACTACAGCATACTTGAAATTGTTTTCGAGCTTCAGAAATCGGGGGTTTTTTTTTGGGGAAGAAAGTGTGACTACTTTCGGGAATATTAAGCTAAGAAACGCGAACCTTTCATGCATAAAGTGGAGCTGTACGTGGCAACGTGACTAGCTTTAATTTTTCATAAGATCGCTTGAAGAGAGATACTGGACAGGTAGATGGATAATTCATGTTTTATATCTCTATCTCTTCGCAGTTCTTTGAAGGTACTTAAAATAAACGGGTAAGTTTTCGAAGAAAACGGATACTACTTTATTTGTTATTGACATGGTTTTACTGCAAGTGGTTTCATTGTACTTAAAAGAGGTTATCATAAGAGAATTCACAAGAGTCTGACAGGACTAGTTAAAGTCTCGCAGTCCTTCGACAATACTCGGTACTCAGGGTGAAATTTTTCCAACCCCCTCCCCCCTAAGATATTCTTCTCGATGGAAACGGTAGATTGTGAAATAGTGAGTTATATTGAAGAATGTCATTAAGTCGTTGCCATTAAGTCGTTGCCAGTAAGTCGTTCAATTTTGTCCGGTTGATAATTGTTGTTTGCTCGTGATGGTGTTTTCCTTTGTCGAAGTTTCAAAGCTAATGTTTCTAGGTAGGGAAGCGAATATGAGTCCATACTCTAGTAAGAGATTCTACTAAAAAGCTTTCTGTGTAGTTTTCGCAAAGTCTAATGTATGTTTTTGCAAAAACACACATCAGAGACCTATTGGTCTCCAACAACTTTGGAGTAGAAGGTGCTCAGAATTCATTATGGGCGAGCGACTTATCACTACCATGTTGTGGGAAACTCCTACTGAAAAAGTCTTGGTCTATTCTTCATCTTTTCTCATGGTGAGGAAATACCATGTGATTGGACAGCACCAGTATACCTTGTGAAGACCAGTTGTGACTACCCGAGAAAAAGAATTAAGCGAAAGATATTAATTCAGTCTGAAAGAAATTTATGTAAATATTTTAGCATGAGCAGCGAAACTTTAAATGATATCATCTTTTTGTTGTGTTGTTCAATGCTTGGGTGCAGTGGGGGTAGAAAAGAATTTTGTGGCCATTATTCTGGACACGCCACGAAGAGAACCAAAAAAAGTTACCATCCATGAAAATACTTTTTCTTCGACTCAATTCTGTGTGTGTTTTCTTTTACGATAATCAAAAATAAGTGATTTCTGGTTTCTTCTATGAAATCTGCTGTTAAATCCAACTAATATTGCGCATTTCTCAAAAGTATTACCAAGAATACTAAAAATACACATACAAAAAAAAACACACTAAAAATCGAATTAGCCATCAAAAAAAGAAAAGTATATTTCAGAAACACAAAAACAATGCTTTGAGTATATCGCCACCTCAAACAGAAACAAAATCTATCATCCCAGGCAACCATTTCACCTCAAGCAAAAAGTGCAAGTGCACAAGCATGGGAAGTACAAAGTTTCAACCCTGCCCTCACCACACGCGTGGGACGCGTCACATGCTGGCCAGATACTTCTATTCCAAGACACACCAAATGAAATCATTGAAAAAACCAGATTTAAAGGAAGAAAACTTCTCCAAGCCACACCAGAAAGACCCTCTGCCTCTTATAAAATACCAAAGTCTTCCACTTCCCAAGAACCGTTGAAATCCGCAATTTACAGTTTCGCAGCCTGTGGCCCTGTGTTTTCTGTGAGGACGCGAACTCCGCGCACCTCATGGACATGGCCATACTACCTGCCTACACTTTGGTGAATTGTCCACTAGTATTTTTCACCATCCCCAAACAATGTCATTTAATGTATACAACCAAACCACCCACGCATCAGATTGCACATACAAACTCATCCAACTCCCCAAAACGTTGGCCGAGTATATAAAAACCCACCCAGACAAGCCTCTCCAGTTCAAGGCGCCTACAAATGCCAAGAACCAGCTTGCCTTGTGTACCGACACCTCCACCTATACGGTGCGTCAGATGAACCACTCTAACACACAACTTCTTATGAACGATATGGCCATAAACACTTTGGGGAAGACTTTGGTGCACGCAGAAACAGACGGACCCCAAAGACAATTAGTCTCTGTGGGCCTGATGTCGTATCTCTACGAACTCGCGGAAACCGATGGCCATATCGACACCACTGGTCTTCCCCTATACACGGGCACTGGCTCTGATCTCCTTGAGGCCTCAAAAACTTTACAGGATGTGCGCGATGACTCGCCTATAGCGCCCCAACGCTTTTTGACCAGCTGGCATGCCATTGGGGGCAGTGTGGTGGATGGAAAGGCGGTACTTTTGGCCCCACAACTCATCACCGAGGTTCTCTATACGATAATATCGCTCAATATTGCCAAAAATCTTGACAGCTTCGAAATTGATGCTATGGCTGCGGGTGTGGCCGAGCAAAATGTCAAGTTTTCCCGCGAAATCGTCATCACCGTGGCGTCTAAGTTTAGTGATGTCGATGGAATCACGTTTTCAATCGACCCGGAGCGTGTAGCACGGTGGTTTGGAATCGAGACTCTCAGGAACCGCAACAAAACTTTCTCCGAGAACGAGTTACTACTTGAATGGAAGGCTAGTTTGCCTGCTTTCTACAACGCATCTCTCGACCTAAAATTACTTCTTGGTCACTACTGCCGTCCTAATACGGGAAAAATCCGCTACCTACGCCCCGAATCTTTGAGCAGCGACCTTCACACGCGTATCAAGGAGATGTTTCAGATTGTCAAGGAGTGGGAATTCGAGGAGTTTTTGCCGTTTGTTCGGGCGTTTGTGCCTGCAAGCAAGAAACCTGATAGTGTTATATTGAAATATGCCAGGAAGAAGAGGATAGGCAAGAAGTTTGTGGTTTGTCCAAGGTAGGGGCATCCGAAGAAACCTTAGACTAGCTAGCTTTCTGCATCGCAGTAGCGAAAACTACATGAAGAATACCGATGCTTTTTCAAGGGTACAGCACCGGGTATGTGGTATAAAACGGGGAAGTTCGGTTTTTCATGGGGGTTTCCCGTTTGGGAAACGTACCTTGGGAATTCTATGCTATCCGTTTTTGGCAAGACAAGTATCGAGTCTTATATACTTTGGATGTCACATGACCCAGAGAATGCCTAAAGATGACTCTGTACGAATGTTTCAGGTAGGGGCATAAAATGCTTTTTTTTTTTTTGTGTCGAAGGCTATGCCACGTCAGTACAGCCAATACTGAAAGACACATTTTTTTTGCTGCAAATCACAGTGTATCACAAGTTTAATAAAAAGGTTGATGATTATTACCTTGGTGATCTCTGAGTCAAAGTGATACAAAGTGCGACTATTTCACGGTAATATGGAATCGTTCACAATGGTGATTGGGATATTGTTGAAGTGTCTGCACTGACCCACTGGCAAGAAAAAAAAAAAAAAAAAAAAAAAAAAAAAAAAAAAAAACAAGAAAAAAAAAACAATGACTGCCCAAATCTACCATTGATATAAACATTTAATGGACCTCACCCCTGAGACTATTCTATGGTGTTGGTTTCATTGGGTTGGTTAATTGGTGCTTTTTGAGTCATGTGGTCACGCTTTGAGTCACCTATCGAGTCATGTGTTCAACCACCTACTGATCCACTACAACATTAATACTACCCATACATTGCTATAAAAGGTTTCTGGATTATGTTCGTGAAGTATAGGACAATGATACTCATCAGATCCCAAATCCTTGTCCTCATAAAAAAACATGTCCCTGTTGGCACCCAACCTGGATCAATATGAGTAAGCTCCATTGGGTCTCAGTTCCGGGCGACGCGCGATCGGGATTTTCCATTTTTTCGCTTGCAAAACACGACTGAGTCTCGTTTCTCAAATCTCGCATGGCCCAAAGCCGAGGCCCGGAATCCGAGCACGTCGACCCCAGACTCCACTACAACGCAAAACAAAAGTCACTACTTTCTCTATACAACACCATGGAGAGTTCTTTTGTGATCTCTCTAATTGTATGTTTTTTTCGATTTTTTTACTCACTTCAACAAATCGTGGCTAACATTGTCCTATAGTCCGGAGCTTGTGCAGGCACCTCCACCGACTTAGCCTTTTTCCCCATAGACACTTTAAAGACTCGTCTTCAGGCCAAAGGCGGCTTTTTTGTCAATGGAGGCTGGGGCGGTATTTACAAAGGCCTTGGTTCTGCGCTCGTGGCGCTGGCCCCTTCGGCCTCGCTCTTTTTCATCACCTACGATGGTTTGAAGGCTTACACTAAAGATAAGCTTCCGACCACCGCAAGCCACATGGTCAGTGCATCGGGTGGAGAATTTGCCGCATGTTTAGTGAGAGTGCCTGCGGAGATTGTCAAGCAGAGGACACAGGCGGGTATTATTGGGGTTGGAAATAAGGCCACGTCGTGGGCAAACTTCTTGTATTTGCTTCAGAACAAGTCAGGTGAGGGTGTCTTTCGTGGTCTTTACCGTGGATGGAACACCACCATCATGCGTGAAATCCCGTTTACGGTCATTCAGTTCCCGTTATACGAAAAACTCAAGAAGTTGTGGTCTGCCTACGATAATGCGGAGCTTTCTTTGTTGAAAGGTGCTATCTGTGGATCCATCGCAGGAGGTGTCGCGGCTGCCACCACCACGCCCCTTGATGTGATCAAGACCCGTATCATGCTTAATAAGGAGAGGGTATCTGTTGCGTTTTTAGTCAAGCAAATGCTCGCTGAAGAAGGGCCACGTGTCTTTCTTAACGGTATTGGCCCAAGAACTTGCTGGATTAGTGCAGGCGGAGCAATTTTCTTGGGCTGCTACGAGTTGGTCAACACCAACTTGAGAAAGCCAAAGGCGACATTGAACTGATTGCATGAACGCGTGTTTTGCGTGACCAAACACTTTCAATAGTAGAATCAGGGGCCGGAACCAATGACCAGAACCCTAGAGGCGAAACCCTAGAGGCGAAACCCTAGAGGCGAAAACCTAAAGGCAAAAACTCGAAAAAGTCTCATAAGCCATGGATGAAACCCCTGAGGCGCGGACTTAACCATACATAGACGCCACGGGCGTGCCCCAAGTTGGTACATCTAAATCATTCTGGTACAACCAAAACGCATAAAAGAAGAAAATTAAAAAAAGAAAGTAGAGAACACAGATAAGGCAAAAAGAAGCACGTTTTAATCAGAAAAACAATTGAATATCCCCCACTTTCCCGGAATTTTTCAACCTCCTCCACCATTTTTCATTTTAACCCATCTTCCCAACTATCCATCGGTGCTAGTGTCGCGGACCCAGGCGCATGGCCGCGCAAAAAAAAACCTCGATGATCATCTCGACCCAAACCAATAAATTTTTTGAAATTCAAAAAATAAAAAACAAGACTCGCCACACAAATACACAATGAAGGAAAAAAGAAACGAGTTGTGGAAGCTAGATCTTCTTGAGGCCAAGTACACACAGGCCACGCCCCGGTTCTCTTTCACCAAGAAGTTGATCAATGCGAGAAACAACTCTCATTTGATGAAGAAGCTTCCCAGCACCCCAAACGAGGCCTTTCAACAGATCCAGGCGCTCAAAACAGACTTGTTTCGCAAAAAGTACCATGGTTCTTATAAGAAATTGAGTCGAGACGTGTCACGGGCTGTCAAGCAGAAGCAGAAGCAGAAGACTGCGGGGGCTAAAGACAAACACATCGACAAGTTCTTTCAGAGTGACGAATTCCACGACGAACTCATAAGCGCAAAACTTGTCAAAATCGTTCTGGCGGCCATTTTGGTCAACAAAGAGGCCAGACAGAACCCTCCCGCGTACATTTCCGAGGACGTGCGGGAATACCTCTCGGATAAGTTGCTGTCAAAGAATCCGTCGCGTTTCTTCATCAATTACTGCCAGAACGACAAGGTGCTCAACGACTACATCTCAAAGCTATGGAATCTGAAGGAGATGAAAACGCTATGCCTGGAGATTGATTGGAGTTTTCGCAAAATCAGGGGAAATTTATCGAAGGACGAAATAGCGGCACGCTCGAAGGAAACCGGCAAGAATGCCAAGGATGTCACTTCCAGAGGAGATGCCATTGATGACGAAAGCAGTGATGATAGTGACGATAGTGACGACAGTGAAGACAGTGAAGACAGTGATGAATCTGAGAGTGATGAAGAAGAAGCCAAGATTGATCCCGAGGAGGCTTTTGAGAAGTATGCGGCTTATGACAACTTGGTTGCTGGGTCTGATGAGGAACAGGAGTTTGTGGCTGATCCAAATGTTGACTACAATGAGATCACTGACCAAGAAATGTCCGAGAGCGAGCAAGACAGCAGCGATGACCTGGATGCACCAAGAAAGAAAGAGTCCAAGAAAGAGTCCAAAAAGGAATCCAAGGAGGCCAAAAAGGAGGCCAAAAAAGCCAAAAAGTTGGCCCTTCCGGAATTGGCCACTGGCTACTATTCTGGAGGATCCGATGACGAGGAGGACGTGGATAACGATAAAATCGTCAAGGAGGCCACCACCACACGTAAGAACAGAAGAGGTCAACGTGCAAGACAAAAGATCTGGGAGCAGAAGTACGGTAAGAAAGCCAACCACGTGCAAAAGGAGAACCTGAGACTTGCCAGTGAAAGAGAACTCAAACAGCGGGAGTTCGAAGAAAGACAGCGCAAGAGAGAGCTCAAGGCGAGACTTGCACAAGAAACCAACACGTCCAAAACAGCCGGGTCTGCTCTGTCTTCTTCGCTGGCTCCTGCTCTGCAGGTACATCCATCTTGGGAGGCCAAGAGGCTTGCTGAGGAGAAGATGAAGAACGTGAAATTCTCGGGTAAGAAGATCACGTTCGACTAAGTATATCGTGGATTTTTAACCTATAAAATGTATGTGCCGTCGACTAAAGCTTCAACCGGGCTCTGTCCACCTTGAACCCCTTGGCGATTTCTTCGTCGCTCATTTCTCCACACGCCAATGGAGAGCTCATGAGAAAGCTATACTGGCACTTCTCGGGCTCACTGACTGAGATCAAGTCATGCGATGGGCCACATACCATTTCCACGCGTGCAGAACGTTGGGGTCCGTTCCAACACTTACTACCGTGTGCGTAATACATGGATGTACCTTGGATCCCCAAAAACCGCCCAACCAACGTATTGTCCTGATAAAGAGCATCTAGAAAGCCGAGTCTATAGTTATATTCACCAATTTTCTTGTTGGCCCACTTGCCCTTGACGGCACGGTAGATATCCGAGTCACCATAATCTCCCAGCAATCCGTCCTTGTAGATAGATTCCTCGGCCTTTTTACTCTGCAAGTCTTTTTCGAGCCCGCGGATTTGTTCCGAGAGTTGTTCGGCCCTTTCACTTGGTGGGGCCAGAACAACCTGTTCCTCAAGAGGAGTGGAAGGAGAGCCCGGGGCATTCCCAAATAATAAGCGGGACCTTCCAAATAACTTACCGAAAAAGGAATAGTCCGAGTTCGAATCCGAGATAACATCCTGGGGGTTAGGAATGATTTCTTGCAAAGCCCTTGAAAAGTCATCTAAGCTGAATTCCGAAATATCCACAACGGGCTCTTTGGTGTCCGAGTCAGGCTTGTTAGAAATATAGTCCGCATACGAAGAAACCGCCTGTTTCACCGCGTGGTCATTGAAGTTAGGGTTATAGTTGTGAAGTAGATTTTCCAACATGGATTCTAGCTCCTTGATGCGGTTGTTCATCTTCTTGGAATGATGCAGCCACAGTGAAAAAGCCAGTTCTAGTTTACGCAGGTGTTCATCCTTGAAAGTGTCGACGATAGAGGAGACAGAGGCAGTGTTTTGGCTTGATTGAGACTGTTGGCTTTGTTTTTGTTGTTCCCGCTGTAACTCTTCAGCCAAAGCCACCAAACGAGCCTCGTCTTGCAGAATAACAGTGGAAAGAGAATCCGCGGATTTGACAAGTTGTTGTTTTATATCAAAGGCAGTTTTTTCCAAGGCTTTCTTGGCTTCCAAGGCGGTTATTACTGCACGTTTTCTCGAAGCCATATATTCTTCAAACTGTGACTGCACTTGTCCACATATGTTCGGACATGCCCCGCTTTTGTACTCGTCAGAACCATCACAACATACATCATAGTCACATACGCCGTCATTGAGCTTATAGTTCTCGATATATGCCTCTTTATATCCTTCATTGGCACAGTAGAAGTACTTTGGGGCCTCCTTGGTGAAAGGGCAAGCGTTTGTTCCGGGCTCATCCGAACCGTCGGGACAATCACAGAAATCGTCGTTGATTTGGTCAAACAGAAGCTCGATCGACGCGTCCAGCAAACAGTGCCATTTTCCCTGGGCATTGGGTATATAAAGTGCCTGTTTTTCAGGAGATACCCCCAAGACGAGGTCCGCGGAAGCAACTGAGAATAGACCTAGAAGTACCTTTATGGGCAACATTGTTTAGATTTATGTTTATTTGAAAAGGCTGGGTGTTGAAGGGAAGAAGAGTCCGGGGAATATTGTTAGTGGAAGGAACGGATCAGCGTGGGGAAAACACGGTCACGTGACACAAAAGAGGGTCGTTCGGGAGTCATGGAAAACTGCCATGGGAAAAGGTGAATGGGGAAGTTTTAAATTAGTCGAAGGTTGGAAAGGGTTAAAAAGGAATAAAGCGGTGTATGTGGAGATTTTTTTCAAGTTTATTGCGTGGCTTTAGTATCGTTCATTCAGTTGGATGTAGATGACATGATATTATTTACTCTTGATTTACTTGATATACTGTAGCTTGAGAATTTTGAATTAATGTTAATTTTTCTTGCCTTCCATAGCTATGGTAGTCTCTAAAGATGCTATTGTAGTTCTCTCCACGGCCATTGGTGGTTTAAGAGTGAATATAACAGAAGGGGTAATTTTGGACACATGAAATTGGAGACACATGAAATTTGGATAAGATTAAGTTAGGATAAGATTCGAAAGTTTGTCTTGGAAAAATAGTGACTTACATCCGTTTGGTCTATATTTTGATAGAAAATTGAAACTTTGGGATATGGACCGTTTAGGGTACACCTGCAAGGGATAAAATACTTGGTTGCCGGTATTGTAGGCTTAAATCGAGGCGTATTTAGTCAAAAGCGACATTGCTTGCATACGTTGGCCATAACCATTTTAGCCAGAATGAGTGTCCAATTTTAGACTCTTTGAGCAAAACAAAAAAAAAACTTGTCTTCTAATGATCTTGTTTTGTCTTAATCCTAATTTTTCTGGTAGGTCTTCTCTAACGTCTTGTTCATACATTAAAATTACCTTGGGAGTCCATTTTTTGTGTCACTTGCCACTGCTTGGAGCTCAATGTAAGCATGGGAGATCATGATCATATCCTTATATCGAGGCAGTCGCGTCACCCGGTTAGGGATGTCTGTAGGTCAAGAGAGATTACGATGAATAGGACTAGCAAAGAAATGTCCATTTCAACAGGTCAAAAACCACAGAACTAACTAATATTATAGCATTTTTTTTTTTTTTACTTAATGGGAGCAAATACCCAGACAATTTTGATAATAAAGAAGACTTGATGGAAAGGGGGGGGTTTCTTTTTTTTTTTTCAACTAGTTTTAGAAATTGTCATGCTCCAATACTTCTTCCATTATGCGAACTTCCTGAGGTCTATTTGCATCATTACATTGACACACACCCAAACAAGTGGCTTAATATATAGAGCATATCCGGTATGGGCCACATTTTGGTAGCTGAAACAAGTTAGAAAAAGAGCCTAAAAGTTTTCCCGGCTCAAGACCGGTCCATAATTCTCATGCTTCTTCATATGGAATTCATTCTAATTTCAACGCCGTCTTACTCAGCCCTCGTATCTCTTTTCACTCGGACCTTCTTTCACTCGGACCTTCGTTTACCCCCCTTTTATTTTGTGGAAGTCAATCAAGCCAAAAGAATTTCAATTTACTCAAGATGTGATACCGAAAACTCCTCTCAAAACTAATTGGTATTTCTCCCTTCAAAGAGAAACAGAGGGTGTCGTTTCACCACAAAATTATGACTTGCAATTCTTCACTGTGCGGGTGCAAGAACGGCTGCGAAATCCTCTCTAGCCCGAGCACTCTCTGGCATTAATACCTCATGGAATAAGCTCCAATATTTTTTTTTAATACACCATCTTTCTTCGAAAAACTTTTCTATTTATTCATTAAAGAAAAAAAAAAAAACATCCAAAATTATCCCTATTCCACATATTACTGCATGTTTATGTCATTTCCTATGGCATGGCCCCAGCATCAGCACCGGCCCCGCGCACTGGAGCCATACCGGCCCGACGCAGAGTGGACCGGCCGAAAAACAAGCCAAAAAAAAAAAAAAAAAAAAACCATTTGAAACCATTTGAAACCACACAAACAAGCATCCCACAAAAGGCCATTCAACTAGCATGGTTCACGAGAGATGCCGAAGAATAATGAGCTGCATGTCCTTTCCATCGCTAGATGTAAACGAATCGTCCGGCCTCTCCTATCAAAAGTCCACTCGCTAACAGATCTCCACTCGAAGTATCCGGTGAAGCTCACCTTTGACACTGACCTTTTAGCCAGTGGGCCAGAACCACTAGAAAAGGCCCTGTTCAACAACCCCGCCACATCCCAAGACCGGCTCAGCCTGTTGAAACCATATTTGGCCCAGGAAACATATGATGCATATACAGAAATCTTTGCCATCTTCAAGAATATTGTCTTGACTTTATATCCCACCGACATCGCCGGCATCCGGAGAGTGAGGCGAGAAAACGGCAAAGCCCCCGAAAAGGCCCAAACGTCCCAAAAATCACAAAAAGCCCAAATAGCCCAAAAATCCCAAAAGTCCCGTAAGACTCTCCTCAACGGATCTGCGCACCCCCACAACCAAATGGTGCCGCGGTTATCGTTTCTAGCTGCACAGAAGTTGGGTAAGTCTATTGCTTTGGGTACTAAGTCCACCCATTATAGTCTCAACCAAACTGCGCTCTTTGACCCCGCGTCCATCCCGCTCTATCTCCGGAAATACCACGACCAGCTTGCAGAAGACATCGATGAGTGGTTAGACATGGAGCCGGCGTCTGTATTTGGCCACCACCGCGCAGACTTGATGCTTGGGTACGTGCTCCATATCCTAGTGTTCAACCTGCGTCTCCTCTTTTATACGCTTATCCCCGTAGTATGTCACTGGCTCCACGAACAGCTGCTTTCGAGCCTGAGGTCGCTTTTTATAGAGTATTGGCACTTTCTGCCGTTGGACCCCGACCACGAGGAAGTACAGGACCTCGCGGAAACGCACCTGAACACCGACCCCAATCATGCCACCTTTTGGCTATTTCACAAATCTGGGTACTGGCAGAACTTGGTGCTGCTTCTTGGCGTTAGATCCCTGGAGTATTTGTCCGTGCAAAACTACGATGCTTTGTTTCTAGAAGCATTAGTCTCATCCGATAGGTTGAGCCTTGACCATATCGATGTACATGAGGTGTATGCCCTCACGCGAAACAACGTTCAACACCCCAAAAATACTCAAGTGCTCGTTTTGATCATTGCACAACTCATCACGTCTTTCAAAACATCGTACAGTGACGCGTCGACATCAATGGCGGCGCATGACGCCATATCAACATCGTATCAAGAAATCCGCCACTTTATTCAGACCTGGCTTTGTCTCAGCAAGACATGCATCTTCAACTCCCTAGATAGAGGCAACGAAGAGATTTTTGATGCTTGTTTCCTGTTCATGGCGTATCTTAGCGACAAATGCGCGTCCATAATTGAATACTTGGATAGTGTGGACCTTAGTGCGGGCGGTGCTGTCCAGGATAGGAACCCCAATATATCCGACACAATTCGGCGCTTTAAGAAACTTCAAACAGACATTGAGAAGTTAAATGGCACTTGTAAACTTTTGCAAGGGTTCTTCCTCGACACTAAGCTCCCTATGTTGCACGAGAGTCTTGCGTCGCCAGCAATGGTGCAGTACTTTTCGTCTTTCGTCCACGAGGACTTTGACGAAGACACCATGGATGATTTCATGGCTTGGGTACAAGACCAAGAAAACTTGGAAACCGCAAGATTCGTGTCGATTTTGCGTCGACAGATGGCATCTAATCAGCGTTTGCCACATAGACAATAGGGGGTAGACATTCGATAGAGTCCTTCCTTTGTGAATATTAATAGACCGTTTATACATTGGTCTAGATTGTGGCCGTGATTATGGACGTAATATGCTTAAGCCATAGTTATAATCCAGCGCTGCTCTGCTTTATTACCTCGTTTGACTTCAGTTTCGGACCATATCTCCAACACGTTTCTCGAAATCTTGTCTTGCCATGTGGCAATTCTGAAGTGGAACAAAAGAGACACTTCGTTTGTTCTCACAAGCGTCCTGGGAACACCTCGCCAAAATGTATTTCATCTTGCTGCAAGAGGCGCATTATTTGTGATCATCTCTCGTTTTTTGTTGATAAGACTTTCACCTTAGCTCATAACAACAAGTGTACCTCTAGCCCAGGAGGCAATGCCTTGGCAATCATAAATGAAGATTGACATAATAATGGATGCGACATGAAATTATCAAATTCAGTATTCGTGAGATTTTTTTTGAAGTAAATGTAGGGATTTTCCGAAAGGAAAGGCATATTCATCCTTGAAACCTCTAATAGCGTTGAAGAAGAATTTCGATGGGAAAGCTAGTCTCCAAAAGTCTTCACAGGCAACAAGAAACGTTTTTTTTTTAATGAATTCGGTTTGAGTTGCCTTCCTGTTTGAAATAATTTCTGGTACCTTTGAAGGTAGAGAAGTATGAAATGCGACTCGGTGGTGTGAAGTAAGCCAGTGAAGTGCAACGTGGAGTAAAATAATCCAGTTTTATGAAATGTGGTACCATGCAATGTAATATTACATGCCATCTTATTCTAGCCGGGGAAATATCGCTCATCCTAATTCTTCACCCCTGAACATTTTAACATTGTTTGATTTTGGCATTTAACCAAAGTGCGGGTTTCTGAACCAAAATTTGCAAGCTAGCCAAAGCAAAGCTGGTTGTGAATCGTGGGTCTCGGCAGAATGGACCATTGTATTTTCCAGGCTCTCTGCTGATATTCCAAACTTGTCGTGTTATTTTTTAAGGGTGTACCTGGTCCTTGGGTAATGTAAGAAAAGAACTGAACAGACATGTACCAACATTGCAGGAATGAATACACTTTCCCCTTCACGACTTTTATTTCGTACTCATCTGTGACATAATCTTCCATTCCTTTCAATCAACATAAAGAGTTTGATCTTTCAATGACTCAAAAAGTGAACGAATGGTACCCAAGTAACAAAAAAAGAAAAAAAGAAAAAAAGGGCGAGAAAGCCAAAGGGCGAGAAAGCGAAAGAACGAGAAAAACCTTCGAGAATCGTAGCGAAGCAATGAGAGTAACTTCACCTCGGACCAAAAAGCCTTTGATTAAAAAGCTCCCCTTTAAACTGCGGAGCGGCCCTTCTCTTTCTCCTTTCTCTTACACCCTGGATCCTATTTCAAATAACGGTAGCCGTTTCCGTCGGCCACTATAAATTTCCCATTCAATTGGTCATCTCCCATCACCCTCTCACATGCTAGGACAACTTCATCGAGCGATACAGTAGGAAGAGTCTTGGACGCGGATTTCCCCATGGCCGTTTCAGGAACCAAAGCCGGTAAGACAGCATTGACCCTGATTTTTCCCCCGAGTTCGGCAGCAAGCGATTCCGTAAACCCCAAAAGCCCTGCCTTCAGTGCTGCATAAGGCGATGTGCCTGGTACGGCCACTCCACTGATGGATAACATTGACGATATGTTGAGTATACTCGGGGTGATTCCTGTTCTTTTCAGTGTTCTGAGAAAAGGCATGATGGCCATTTTAGATAAGAGAATTGGTGCAACAAGATTGAGGTTGATGGTGGTGGTGATGGCTTCAGTGCTTAGCCTGGAGAGTACATTGTGCGTTGTAACCCCAGCACAGTTAACGAGCACACTAGCATCGGAAAATACATTCTTGAGTTGTTTTTCTAAGACTCCTGATGTACCAATGCTCTCGAGGTCTGCTACAGTATACTGGTGGCATTGGCCATGGGATTTCGGAAGATCATGGAGGTTTTTCGTTAGTTTATCTTCACTGCGGGCCACCATGGTGACTCCGTACCCCAATTGCGCCAATTTTTGGCACAACGCAAGACCTATACCACTAGAGGCGCCTGTTACAACTGCACGTCTCCCCGAAAACATGGATACTACAATTGGTGAGAAGTTTTTGAAAGTTGGGGATTTTTTCTGGTGTGCAAAGGAGTGCACGGTGGAAGTGTTCGTGGTCGGACCGTGGGGACCAGAATCTCACGACCGCGAAGTGTAGATTGCATTATGGCTGGATTCCAGGCTCATTTAAGGACCTGTAAAATTTGCAAGAGAGACATACACGAGGAGTTTGTTCTGAAGAAACACCATGTGATAAAAGAAAAGGCGAAAATAATGAATCAGTGGGTTGAGGTGGGCTGGTAACAAATCGTATTTGACTTATTTTTACCGTGAGTAAGGCCGCACAAGGCTTCGGGGACAAATTTTGCCTCATACCACTTGAAAATCCGTTTCCTAGAGAGCTAAAGACACAAAGTTCAACTCATAGTAACTTAAGAGTGAATTATTCAACCGTAAGCACCAAAATGACAATATCACCACGTTGAGAGTTGTACTGCTATTGCATATTCCACCACCTTTAGTCACCGTCACAACAAGACTCCGTGGCCAAGCTGGTTAAGGCGTAAGACTGTTAATCTTGAGATCGTGAGTTCGATCCTCACCGGGGTCGTTTGCCTTTATGGCCAAGTTGGTAAGGCACCTCACTAGTAATGAGGAGATCGTCAGTTCGAATCTGGCTGAAGGCAAACTTTTTTATTTTTTTAAACTTTTCTTTTGCAATAGTTTTGGGCGAAGGTGTACTTGAAAGAGGGCCCACGTAAAAAGTCGTGCATGTTGTCCATATCCAGCATTCACAGTCTCATATCCAATATTTCGTTCTCGCTACGCATTAATTGATCTCTTCATCTATCAGATTCTATTCATAGGTTTCTAGAGGTGCTTAAAACCTTTGACCTTTCAATAGTATGCTCGTATTTAACCCAGTCCGTTCCTTTTGTTTTATACGTGTTGTTGTTTTAGCTTCATTGAACAGCTGGTAAGTGGTTCTATTCTCACATTAGGCTCTCATTACAAGTGTATCTTCTCCGTCCGGAAAGCTTATGAGAGCATTGCCTGTTAAGAAATATTTGCAATAAATTATGTAAGAACTCATTTCAAGATTTGATGTGAAGACAGGATCATCAATTACTGGTTGAAGAATTCCCAAGACAGTTTGAAAGAGTGTCGCATTTTTCTTCGCAGCCACAGTGCCCAGGAACACCATGTCCGGACTAAGAAATAATGTCCGGCCTAATTAAAGCTCTTGAGCAAAAGATTCTTGGGTTACATTTTTTCTTTATGTCGACTCAATATTTATTGGACAGTTGCATTTTCGGAAAGGTTTTTTTTTTCTTTTTTTTTTGATTGAAAATCGTAATTTCGGGAAATAAAGTCCGGGGTTACTGTTTTATTGTTGCAGCAAAGAGCACCGAGCTTATGAAACTGAGCTTATGAAGATTTCCCATGTCTTACGCGATATTTCTTCCCTTAGGATGATCCAAAGAGAAAAAAACCAACAAAAAAAAGCGTAACAAGAGAAAGAAGTAACAAAGGAGAGGAAAGGAAAAATAATTTGAATGGAATTAGGACTGAAAGTTTCCCCTGCTTTTTTTTATTGTTTGTTTGTCAAGCATTCTTGGGATTGGGGGCACTGGAATCACATTTGGAATGCGTGTCACGGCTCTTGCAGTCTCTGGTGTAAATATGGACCTAGTCAATGAGATAAACTGTAAGTCTTTGGCTGAAGCTATTTGTTGGAAACCATTCAATTTCAAGTTCGAAAAGATTCCTTTTTTTCTTTGTATTTTTGTTCAAAAATTGTTTTAGACTATTTTTTTATTCTTGTTATTTTAGTAACAATGCTGCGCACAAGTTGCAAAATTTTATAATGTTTGCTTCTTACCCGCATAAACCACATCATCAAAAAATGACTTTAAAATTCACAAACATGAGTGATTAAGTAATTTAGACGAGAGAAGTACTTTTTACTTGTGAAAAGAGAATATCATAGTGGAACGAGTTGGGAACTGCAAATTTCGGGTTCTGTTCTTGCCGACGATACAAGTTCTTGAAAATTGAGGCCTAATAGGGTGATACTGGTTTACTTAACGAAGAACTTTAGTACACTTGGAGGACCGCAAAAAGGAATTTAGTAGTCCCAGAAGGCTTGATGATCCTTAAGCCCAAGTTATTTTGAATTCTACTAGACTTTGGATCGAGCTCATCCCCTCTACATATGGAAGTTGATGGTGGTCATTGAAGGGCCAAATAAGTGACTGCACGCCTTCTGTCAAGGCTAAAAGTGGCTTTGTTTGGTGTTGGAATTCCAGAAGGGAAATTTGACCTTCTAATAGCAGGCTGTAATTTTGGTAAGTGTTTCAACTTATGATAGTGGTGTATAGCTAGTGGTGTATAGCTAGTGGTGTATAGCTAGTGGTGTATAGCTAGTGGTGTATATGCTAGTTATAATTAAACTACCGTCACACTAGTAATGGACACTAGTGATGATCTCAAGAAGGTTAGAAAGCCTTTTAAACTGGATAAATAATTGCAGACCTATGCCTTCGAACCATTGAAAAAGGGTCATTTGGTGAGTTTCCTAGCCTGTGGCACACCGAGGTACAGATATTGACTTATTGTTGAATAATGAAGCCATTGAAGTCTTAATAAACAGTACATATGAACAGTTCCACTTCACTATGAGTAAAAGTGGCGCTAATAAAAAATACAACAAACACAAAGGCTTGTCTTTCAACCACCAAACGTCGTGTATTAGCCTATGCTACATAACTATTCCTCGTTCAAAAGCGCAGAGATTCCCATTAGACCCAACAAAGTGTATCTGAAGTACATGTTTTCCGTGAGGAGAATGGTCACGTAGCCAAGTTTGGGGAAGTAGCCCTTTACCGTTCCTACTAGGTCATTTTTCTGGCTCAAGTACGACTGTCCCCGGGAGTAAAGCAGAAGATCGTCCTGAACGTTATTATCACCTTTGGTGAGGAGGTACTGGTCGTTAGAAGTACGGTGTTCTCTCAACACACGGTGAACGATGGGAATGGACTTTCCCTTGATCTCGTATACCACCACGTCACCCACACTGGCATAGGAGTCACGGTTCCACAAAAACAAAATGTCACCTCTTTGGAAAGCCGGTTCCATGGACCCGGACAAAACCACCACAATGGGCGAGTGCGAGTTGGTCACGACACCGAGAGTTTTCCACGCAATAAATGCCGACGTGAACACGTACGCCAAACTGAGGAACTGGGTTAATTGTTGGCGGAGGTTCATTATAGGCCAGGTGTGGTAATTGGGGTGATTGAGGGTGAATAAGGTGATTGGGGTAACTATGGTATTAGGGGGTGGTATATGCCACTGTCAGATTTAATGGTCTGCTAATGATGCTTTTTTCTGGTGCCTTTTATGGTATCTTGGCATGTAGGCATGTAGGCATGTTGGCAAGTTTTATGGTGCGTGTCTGGTGTCTGCAGTGCGACAGAGCGTCGTGGCTCCAGGCTCCAGGCTCCAGGGTTAGAATCTATTGTCTCATTGGTGAAGGGGATTATAAAAGAACACGAAAAATGAAAAGACCAGTACCGGAAATTTTAGCTGCTCACCGAAGAGTCACATACAGAAACACTTTGAGTATCAGAACACAGAACCGAATTATATAACCACCCACTTTTTGCGTTTGGGGATGGTCGATAGTGGGGCCTCGCTCATTCTCGAGTGAAGTCACGTGGGTGATTATCCCAAATCGTGAATTCCCCGCGAATACGTATTGAGGTCAAGTAGTATGTACTATGAATGCAGACTGTTTCAAGAGGGTGTTTAGTAACTCATCTAAAAATATACAAACTGGGTAAGTTACTAACGTCGTTTTTTGTTTTGATATTTGCAATCTTTCTCAACTTTCGCTTCTCCAACCGATCCGGTCGCATATCATCTGGTGCATCTGGTGCATCTGGTGCATTTCTAATGGCTTCATCATGTTCAAAAATAACACCCGCTTTCACAAATAAAACCAAATTATCTAAGAAGATTACCGATTTTATTGTGGTAATATCGTCAACTCGAAAAAAAAAAAAAAAAAAAAAAAAGCCTGCTGGACCAACTTCGCGCAACTGCTGAAGTTCAACAATGTGAGATCTCGAGGAACAAGACTCAGATGTTTTATGACTTCTTGAGATAATTCTTTATACCTCAAAGTTTGACAATCTGAGTAAGTAAAGATTTTCATTACTTTGCTACCCAAAATTGGAGAGAACTAGCTTTTGTATATATCTTTTTCTCCTTGAAAAATTACTGTCAGGTACTCCCTTTTCGGACCCATAGCTAATTAGTTCAGTAGATTAGTGGGAATGGTGAAGGAGACGGAAGTTGAAAAAAAGAGAGTGGAGCCTGTCCAAGAATAAAGAAGATACAAAGAAAAAAATAAACGAATAAAAATTAAACAAAACCCAAGAATAAACAAAACCCAAGAATAAACAAAACCCAAGAATAAAACAAAAACAAAAAAAAAAAACTTTGAACTGTTTGTTTACTCCTTCATTGCTTTTCCAAGGGCCATACTTTTGCTTTGCAGCCAGTGGTTGGTGGGAATCGCGATTTTCAAAAATTCAAAGCTAGTAATATTTTCACACCATTATTGCTTTGTGGTAGAAACCATACAAAATATGAGATTCCAAAGATTAGTTTGTGCTACCTAATTAATTCTCATTTCTCTTGAATATTTAAAGACGTATTTTCCATGTTTTACCGACCTACTTGCTCATCTCTTTAATGACGTATTTTCTTTTCTTTCCGCATGCGTCCTTTGTTCCGACCCCATACAACTCGAAATGACGATGATCAGGGTTGCAGGGAAATACGTTTTTACGTTTTTACTAAAAGACGAAACCGGCTTCTTCTTTTTGGATATTTCTTTTACGAAAGCCCACGAAAGAAAAGACGTCGTATTCCGAAAAATGAAGAAAATCCTAAGAAAATGTCCCCAAAAAGCCCGGTTTATGTACCACCACAGTTCTTGGTACACTCTTCAATCCAGAAATATTCACTTAGCTCTTGGTCTCTAATATAGTCTCTAAAATGTCCATCTTTTCCTGTACTTCTTTGATCAACTCACCACAATATGCGGCAGAATCAGAGACTAGACATCACCCACATCTTTCGACTTCTAAGACCGGAGTGCATCTCTGTATTTGAGAGTCACTATCTTCTTTTGTGTTTCTGGATACACTTCATTATAACTTTTTGTAAGCATTTTTCGTGCTTGAGAAAATAGTTATAATGCTGGCGCGGACATAGCACGAAGTGCCAAAATGTCTTGAGGAATCCTAGAAGCACAAGGGAAGTGGTGATTCGATTTCTTTCAGAATTTGACAACTTCGTTGGTCTATTCTCTCGCTTTTCTAAAATTTAGGACAAAAGCTTGTTGTAATGAAAATTCTCATAGTTTTCGTTAAAACACAATTTTAAGGTGGTGACGTGGGATTTTACGTTTTTGTACTTATCATCAAATTAGGGTTCTCAGCGAATTTTAGAATATGGATAAGGTGTGAACTTACTGCCATTCGGAATGTTTGACCTTAAATACTTCAAACGACCCACCAGCTCTAATTTTTGATTCTAGTTGTTAAGTTCGTTCCAAGATCTTTCGAAATTCTTCTCACAAATAAAATCAAACATTTGGAATTTTGAAACCCACTGATCTTCTTCATTATCAGCTATCAAAGTCACTGTTGACTGTGATCGTTTTTTTCCAAGTTGTTGAATTTGGAAAATACAACTAAAAATCAAGTTCTATAAAATGGACTTCACTCACAACTTTGACAACATTTTGCATATCACCGGGTACAGTTTCTATACTAACGGACCCTACACTCAAAGCTGGAAAGACCCCATCAAACTTCTTAATAGATTCTGCAAGATTACCTACCTTAAAATTTAATATTTTTGAAACTCGTGTATGTCTGAATGTTTCCAGATAGTTGAAATGTGAGCAGCACATCTTATATTTCCATCAAAATCATTCAAGTTGGGATTCGATTCCGGGGAAACTCGAGCACACTATTCAGAGATCCACCACCCCCATAAACAAAGGGTACATGTCCTTATAAATAGTTTCACCGAACGTTTGGCAAAGATGCGCCAGTAATTTAATTCCAATAACCTTTGCTCCTTGTTTAAATACTCGAAGCAAATCATATAATGTTG
This sequence comes from Metschnikowia vanudenii, assembly GCA_030583145.1. Classification (NCBI taxonomy): domain Eukaryota; kingdom Fungi; phylum Ascomycota; class Pichiomycetes; order Serinales; family Metschnikowiaceae; genus Metschnikowia; species Metschnikowia vanudenii. The sequence goes on from JAJMHT010000104.1 coordinate 20,933, forward strand.
AAGTTTGAATGAATCATCCAGAAAATGATTCTTAATCCCTAAAACATTATGGTTATCAATCACTCTCGGTTCATCGATAGTGGCGGAAAATATCTAGATTATTCCCAGGGATTTTTTTCTCCAAGGTATTACTTTCTTGGACATCCTCAATTTGAGTTATTTTGTCACCCAATAGCAGGATAATTAAATCTCTTAACAATCCATACCTGGGAATAAACTCTTTATAGTCCACAAGTAATCACCTGAATTCTTTTCTTTATCGTGATCGCCCTACAAGACACTTTTGTGAATTTAGGATCAACTTGATAAAAACCACCAATAACCCTATAATGAAACCTCAATTCATGAAGTATATCATCCCCTGAACAATCCTGGGAAGAATTTGCTTTCTTAACGCCGAATAGCCAGTCCTATGGGTATGACAAAACCCACCAGGTTCCTTCCAAATTTTACTTTGTAAAAACGAAGTCGTAATAGGAAATGCTAAAATCGTACTATTCGCATTTACTATTAGGATGAGAAAATGCTCCTTTTTAGTGAAGACGAAAAAAACGATAACACGACAAATTACGATCATTCGCAACCCTCACCACCGTTATCAGTTTAACTATGAGGGAGCCTCAGAATCTGCGGCTCTCCGCGGCTCTCCAACAGCAGTCGTGCGTGAGCCAACAGTCAAACAGGCTATCCAGGGCCCATAACCAGGCGTGTCCGTAAAACGTTGCACTATTTTTTTTTTTCTTGAAAAAAGAGGAATAACAACCAGTCACACAGCCAAAAGTCCAAATGGCCAAACAAAAACAGACAGATAAGTAGCCAGAAAAACACAATAGCCATCCAAAATCAAAAGTACTTTTACCCTTGCTTCGGTGTCATAATGCTACCGCCCTTTTCATGGCCAATTTACTCGCACCCCATTCTCCCGCAGCCCGGTGGTGTCCTTCATGCGGGGCCTTCAAAGGCGTGTGTATACTGAAGTCTTGGGCGAAAACACATATCAATGCGAGACGGGGAGAGTTTACCCACGTCTCCTTTCAAGGCCTTCCTTGGGTGTTTTTGCCTCGTATTGTTGTTGCAACTTCTTTCGCATTCACGCACAACAATTCCCATGCCTGGAATAGAAAACCCGGGTGGCGCTCTCTCTTTTTCATCATCTTCTTCTGTCTGTCTCTATTTTTTTTTTTCTCTCTTTCTCTTGCGCAAGTGTGGTTCCTTTCTCAAGACCACCTTCCAAATTAGGCATTTCAAAATAGATGCGGCACTGCACGCGGCATTGCAGATCTCTCTTTCAACAACAAACACCGATCTAACAGTATCAGGCATTAGACGTTAGAGCAAAAAAGGGAGAAAAAAAAAAAAAAGGTGGTAAACACTAACACCAAAATTCACATCTTCTGGTATCACATCTAGTTCCTTTCGTGCGTGTGCAGACCCATACCTCTGTCTAATAATAAGCACAGATAGAGACAACCTCCAAAACACACCAGAAACCAACAACCCAAAATAGATCCAAACCACTAAATCACTGGTACCAACGTAGCGTCACATCACCACCTCCATAACTGGCACCTCCATAATGGGTGCTTTTGATAACGACTCCTCCATCGAGGGTGACGTCTATGTCCAGAGATTGGCCACATACATTCGCCGCAACGAGGAGGCTTTGGCAAATGGCCTTCTTTGTTTCTCAAAAGTCCGCACACTGACCAACATCAAGCCTCTTCGGCCCAGCTTCACCACACACCATCTCTACTACATCACCGAACGCATTGCCAACCTGGCCTTGGATGTCGACGTTGGTCCGCTAAACGTCAAGCTCGACAGCCCCAACCAAGAACCCACCTTTATCTCCTTCATGGCCAACAATGCCCGTTCGCAGAGGAACTTCGAGAGTGATGCCCGGTCCATCTCGTCCATTAACTCCATGAAGTCCATCGTGTCCAGTGCTTCAGTGTATTGGATGTCCTTTTCCTTCAGCAAAGACCCACGTGTCATCCAGAAGGACGTCAAGTACTTATACCTGTCGTTTACCAAGATCCCATGTTTGATCTTGAGCCCACGTACAAAAATCAACAGTGTTTCTGGGTACGAAGAATATCCTTGTGATACTTCGGTTCCTCTTAAAATGTTCAAGAACCTCCAGGTACTTGAGTTGGTGGAATACGAGCCCAATGAGGTTTACGGCTGGCACACTTTGAGTGAGAGATTGCGTATTTTGATCATACGCAACACAAAACTCGCCAATCTATCCGATATCTTGCACACTTTGGTCACTGATGATGAACATGGCCGCTCCTCCTTTAACATGCGCCGCCAGCCCAAGAGATCGCTCGAGTTTGACCCCAAAAAGTCCATCGAGTGTGAGCCCAAAAAATCCATCGAATGTGAGCCCAAGAGATCGCTCGAATACACGCGTACTAACGACCCAAGTGACCTTACAGGAACTTCTTTGGCTTCCACCACCGGCCACAATAGGAAAAGAGCAATGACCGCCACTTCGTTGGGCGCCCATCCAGCATTGCAAAGGGACTCGCCTTTTGCTGAACACCGAATCGCGCCAATGACCCTGGCCTCTGCCCAAGAACCGTCTCCGTTGCCGGCCAACAAATGGTTCCACTTGAAGCAGCTCACAGTAACCGAGAGCTCTATCACACAAATCACAGGCTTTGTATTCAAGCCGTTATCAAATCTCGTCAAGCTTAATCTATCGAATAATTTGCTCGAGGACGTGCCTGGCGGCCTAGAACATCTCACCCAGTTGAAATACTTGAATCTTGCCGATAACTACATCACTAGCTTGAAGAACCTTCCTGCCACATTGAACCAGCTCATCACAGTCAATTTTAATAACAACAAGATCGAGGATCTTACTGGCGTTGAAAACTTGCTGGCGCTAGAAAAGATCGATTTGCGCCGCAACAAGCTAGAGAATTTGAATCTGCTTCTTCCACTTGTGAAACAAGTTTCCGGGCCGGAGTCTAAACTCAACAACATCTTCGTTTCCAACAACAACTTGCAAAGGACATATCGCGCAGATCTTTTCAACTTGTTCAATGCCGCCAAGCCAAAAAATGTCATTAAAATAGACGATTCTAGGCCCGGCTACTTCGAGCGCGCAATGCTTCTAGACCCAGACTCGGCAAAGAAATTTTACGATAGGGTCATGGGCATAGAGAAACCAGCTGCCTCCACACCTGTGCCGGCTGCTGCCCCCGAGGAAAAGGTGGAGCCTCTAGCGCCAGATGCACAGCTGCCTAACAGTTTGCAGCGCAAGAACTTCCTTAATCTCCAGATCTCTCCAAAGACAACAAGAACGCCCAAGACCCCCGAAAAACAGAGAGGACATAAACATAGTAAATCCGCCGGCGAAGTTCTAGAGTCGCTTGCGCTGCTTAATATCCAAGATCTAGAAAACACTTTTGCTAGTAGGAAGAACTCCAGCCTCATGACCACCGCTTCTTCCACCTCTATGACCACTGCTTCCTCTACCTCCACCACCAGCACGAGCTCGGCCGCCCCACCTGCGCCACCGGGACATTCTAATGACAGCAACCCATCAAGCCCGTCTCTCAGAAACATTCCCAAGACACTTAAGCCTTTACTACCCAACCCGAACTTGTGCAACCAACAGCACTACTCGTCGCTGAAGATTCCTGCGATGGCTAGACAGTTGCTGTCTCCTATGATCCATCTGAACCACAACGGGTCTGGCTCCACAATAAAAAGCTCCACCACTTTGGCCAGAATAGACCTCGACTCCCCTTCTTTAACGAACTTGGCCCCGAGTGTGATTACTCCTGTTCAAGTCCGCGTTGAGGGGTTTAATTGAGGTGCTGAGGAGTAAAGTTGAACAACAACAATAACTTACCTGGAGCTAGTATGTGTCATTGAAGTGGTGCAGAGGGCCAATATTTGTTCAAGTGATGAGAAATATTGCCACAGAAAGTTATAAGCTTAAGACCTACGTGGTTTATTCCATTTCATCATGGTCCCATTGGAGCGAGCACTGTACCAAATTAATGCACCAAATTAATGCACCTCACCACATCACTGCAGACATCGCGGAACATGGTGGTGGATTTGTGGCCCCAAAGTGCAAAGGCAAGGACAGGAATAAAACCCAATACTTTTCCTTTGTGTTTGGCTCTACTACCGTTTCGTTTTCATTTCATTTTTGTTTCTATTTTCACACTGTACAACCCATACTCGACATGAAACTGCTTGCACCATCACTAATTGTCATTGTTTTGCTGATGCGGCTGGTCCTTCTGTTGGAATTTGGCGATATTTACAATCATATAGGCTATACTTCAAATGAAACGCGCCACGAGTTGAGCAAAAGAGGACTTCATGAAGACACCCCGTTATTGTATCAGGCCGATAACCATCTTCTGGAATATTACTATCTGCCCCCTCATTATCCAAGTCGTATGTTACAGTAGGGTGATTTTTGCACCCATTTATTCTCAATATGGGTCTACACCCAGGTTTCGCTTCTTCGCTTTTTTGCTGCCTTGCTTTTTTGCTTCTTCGCTTCTTCGCTTCTCCGCTTTTTTGCTGCCTTGCTTTTTTCTACTTTAATTCCAAGAGTATCAGGCACCGGGCCTATCAAGATATCACTTCCATGCCATACTAACACATCAGCTATCGGTGGCCGAATCGAGAACGCTTGGCAAAAAGCATTCCAGAAAGTCCGGAAAATCGTTGAGAAAATGTCCATCCCTGAAAAAGTGAATCTCACAACGGGTACAGGGTGGGGCTCGGGTCCTTGTGTGGGCAATACCGGATCTGTACCCAGGCTCGGGATTCCCAGTCTTTGCTTACAAGATGGACCCAATGGAGTACGGTTCTCTGACTTTGTGACACATTTCCCTTCGGGTCTTGCTACCGGCAGCACGTTCAATAAAGAACTTATGAAACTTAAGGGCCGCGCGGAAGGACGAGAGTTCAAAGATAAAAACGTACACATTGCGCTCTCCCCAACAATTGGACCCATGGGGTTAAAAGCTCAGGGAGGCAGAAACTGGGAGAGCTTTGGCGCCGACCCTTACTTGCAAGGGGTTGCAGGGGCTCAACAAATTACCGGCATTCAGATGGAAGGTGTGGTGGCTGTTGCACGGCACTTTGTGGGAAACGAGCAAGAACATTTTAGACAGGTTGGAGAGTGGGATGGAAATGGATGGGAGAAGTTGCTGGCCTCCATAAGCTCCAACATAGGTGACCGGACGATGCACGAGGTTTACCTTTGGCCGTTTGCCGATGCAGTGCACGCCGGGGTGGGGGGTGTGCTTTGCTCGTATAATCAGGTCAACAACACCCACGCATGCGAGAACTCGTACTTACTTAACTACTTATTGAAGGAGGAGTTGGGGTTTCAGGGCTTTGTGGTATCCGATTGGGGTGCACAGCACACGGGTGTCGTGTCTGCACTTGCGGGGCTCGACATGTCTATGCCAGGTGAGATATTTGATGAATGGCTAAGTGGAAGGTCTTTTTGGGGGCCTTCGTTGACACGAGCCATTTACAATGAGACTATCCCACAAGAGCGGCTCAACGACATGGTGACCAGAATTCTCGTTCCGTTTTTCTCCTCAAAAACACTCAACTTGCCTTCCGAAGAGGATATCCCCAACTTCAGCTCTTGGACCTTTCACACATACGGCCAACAGTACCCCTACCAACACTATGGACCGATTTCTCAGCAGAACTGGCACATTGACGCCAGATCCGAGTTCTCCGATAAGGTTGCACAGGAAATTGCCCGAGAGGCAGTGATATTGCTCAAAAACACCGGGCATCATCTTCCCATCGAGAAAACCAATGGAATCCGAAGATTGCTCATTGTTGGATCTGCACAAAACACCGACCGCAGGGGTGTCAACTGTAAAGACCAAAGGTGTACCGAGGGGATTTTAACATCTGGCTGGGGCTCTGCAGCGGTGAACAATCCAGTGGTTGTGACACCTTTCCAGGCCATTCAGGAACGTGCTATCGAGCGGGGAATCACAGTTGACGCGAATACCGACAATTGGAATCTAGCTCAGGCCGAAGAGCAAGCAGACTACGCTGACATGGCCATTGTGGTTGTCAGTGCACATTCCGGTGAAGGATACATCGAGGTGGATGATAATTATGGCGACCGCAAGAATGTAAGCTTGTGGAACAACGGAGATAAGCTCATCCAACACGTGGCAGACCGGTGCAGAAAAACAGTGGTGGTTGTGACTTCGGTAGGGCCCGTGGACATGGAGCAGTGGATTGAACACGAAAACGTCGTGGGCGTGGTATTTGCTGCTCCTTTGGGCCAGTATGTGGGCGAGGCTTTGGCCGAGGTTCTCTTTGGAGAGGTGAATCCTTCTGGAAGACTCCCTTTTACCATTGCGAAGAAGCCCCTGCACTATGTACCTATTCTTGATAACTTGATCGAGGGAACTGAGCCACAAGATATCTTTGAGCGGGGGATCTACTTGGACTACCGGTTTTTTGACAAGCATGCCATGAAGCCACGATTTCCATTTGGGTTTGGATTGTCTTACACGAAGTTCCTGGTGTTCAATCTCAAGATTAAGGAACTCAATTCGCCTACGGAATACCTTATTTCGCCTGCAAAATACTCCCCGGTGTTCCCCACCGTCGAAGACGATGTGTGTGATCCTGAGGATGCGCTCTTCCCTTATGACGAGTTCGATACAATTCCTGGGTTCATCTACCCCTACTTGTACGATGAAAAGGTGCGATTGATTGACGAAGATGACAGTTTTGACTACCCGAAGGGCTACACCCCCGTCCACCGGTCGACACCCCCGCTTGCGGGTGGCGGACTAGGAGGAAATCCCGCCTTGTGGGAGGAGATCTACGAGGTCACGGTCCAGATTTCAAATGATGGACCAGTTTCTGGGGCTTACGTATCACAGTTATATGTCGAGTTCCCAGCAACAATTGCTGCTTCGCCACCAAAGGCACTCCGTGGCTTTGAGAAGGTGTATTTGACCCCCAAACTGTCTTCGCAGATCACGTTTACGCTTCTCCACCGTGACTTGAGTATCTGGGACACGTTTAGCCAGCAGTGGATTATACAGACCGGTACGTACAAGATCTACGTGTCCAGCTCGAGCAGAAAAGTGGAGCTTGTGGGGGAAATCGAGATTGGTAGCTAGGCCATTTGTTTCTTTAGAGAGCGCCTTTATGTTGTACTGAGACGCAAAAACCAAATTTCAATGCCAATTTTCCTAATAAGTTTGCCAAGCGCACAGTTGAAAAGTCTAGCCAAAGCCAAATAATTCACTGGTGGCGTTTAACAGTAGCCCCGTTCTTTGTAGCACAACACACGAATAGCCATGGAGAGCCGAATCTAGAAAAATCCCATGGATGCACTTCGGGGCATATTTAGGTCTGCCCTAGCCTCAAAACAAAAGTACCAATTGAGGAAGAAACCGTGGAAGATGCAGAACGGAGGTCTCAGGATCATTAGAAGATACAAGAGCCTGTAATTCAAGGCAGCCAGCATTGTCAGATTATCTTCGGAAAGACTTACACGTGGAGGGTTTTTCTAGTCTGAAGATGAAGTGGTTGATGAGCGACCCGAGGATTATTCCCAAGAGTGTAGTTGATCAGTTATTGAAAAGTAAGAGCTACAATGAAGAAAACAAAAGGATATGAAAACAGAATAGCGAGGCGACGACCAAGATATAAGTACAGCCGAATTTGTAGAAGATAATACGCATACTTCACCGACGCAAGGAGCAGTGGTTAGAATGCTTGAGGGGCCCAGCAACTTCTAGATGGGCAAAATTAACAAGACAGAGTTCCATCATTATTCAAACCTGATACACGCACTATTTGAACATTTACAATATTTTTTTGACTGGGTTAGAATCTCCCATGGAATCAATGTAAACTCTAGGATGTTCCATGGAATCACCTTTCCTTTAATACTTATGGTAATATGCCAAGGAAGTTGATAAATTTTTGACTAGTAATGAAAACCATGAGTAACTTGGAGTACCGAGGAGCCCTAAACATCGAGGAGTTCAATGTAGAGGTTGAAGTTACTCAATATTAGCTTGTGTATTAATAATATTAAATTATGTAATATTAATAAGTAACTCTTATATTGAAAAAGATGGTCCTTTTGAATAAAGCTCCAAACATAGCTATAACTCCACCTAATTTACCAGGTATTGATCTCAATATTGCTTAAATGGTAATAAATATCACTCTGGAAGTATCGAAGACGGAGTAACCATGAAGACAACTATAGCTCTGATACAAATTTATACTCTTCACGGTTCGTGAAGTGCCCCAATTGTCCAAGTATAAAGTGACGGCCACGTCCATCATTATAAAGAGGAATCCCCAACCACGACTGGGGTACACCCGTACTGGTTTTTTTTGGGGGTGGATCAATCTATTCTCACTTCGGAAATCCACAAAACCCAATGTTTGCCCTTGCTAGCTTTGGGGGTTGTGCATTGCAGCCACTACAAAATTGGCTGGGTCCACACCATGGATGACTCCGTGATCGTGCTCCTCTGCAATTTCCGTCTGGTCCAACACCGACCGGTATTACCACAGTGTCTTGATGCTGTGACCTCAGCTAGAAATATTTAAATAAAATGAGAGAATATTCAAACCGAAGCAACCGGACAATTTGAGACCTTAAAAAGTTTTTTTTTTCTTCCTTTTCAGAGCAAAAGGCGGTGGTGTATTTTGAAAACCAACCAAGTAATGCATACCGGGGTTTAAGGAAAATACCAGCTATAAACGTAACACTGTAAAGATGTATAGGAAACGTAACACTGTAAAGATGTATAGGAAACGTAACACTGTAAAGATGTATAGGAAACGTAACACTGTAAAGATGTATAGGAAACGTAACACCCTAAAGATGTAAAGGAAACGTAACACCCTAAAGATGTAAAGGATGAGCCATAGTGGGTGGGCTTAAATTCCCACAATGTGTTGGTAGAAACCAATCCAACTTCTCATACGTCTTCTTTTGTAACATGTGCCCGGGTCCTTTTCCGAGGACTTCAAGGGCTGAAAGTACGAAAAAGACAACTGCCGAAACCTCGAAAAGAGAACCCACAATCCAATCTCGCAAAGTAATCTTGCAACGTAATTTCAAATCTATTCTCACATCCGTGGTTCCAGCCGCATGGGCCCCGTTGCGAGGGAGACGCGGAGCGCGCGAAAGAACATGTAGTTGCACGGCCAAAACATGTGTTGGTGTTTTGCATAGGTGGATTACTATTGATGATACCATCTTCGTTTTCTATGTGCACATCTTGTTATACAGTTACGCGGTTGCACGGTCACACGGTTACATTTGTTTAAGCATACATCTATCACCGCAAACAAACAAACAAACAAACAAACAAACAAACAAACAAACAAAAACAAGCAAAGCAGACGCAAAACTTCCAAACAAGCAAAAAACTTCAAACACATATCACCACAAACACATAGCACCACAAACACATAATACCACAAAATTCCAAAACCATTTAGTCATTGAATTCCATGGGTGCCAAAAAGTCCTTGGCCGAGAAATATGCCCTCCACAGATCGCTGGTTCTGCCATTGGCCCCGGGATCTACCACCACAAATTCGCCAAAGGCACACGCGAAACCCCGGTCACCTCGCAAACTGTTGGCAGAAAAGTATGAGGAACATAGTCTGTCGATAGGTTCCGGTTCCAAAGTGCCAGGAGCGTTTGAGCTGCCCATAAAACGCGTGCTTGTATCTCCCAGACGTGCGGGCGACCTGGTGCCTCCACAACTCTATAAAACACCCCACCACACCCCGAAATTGGCCGATCCAGAATCAGTATGGGCTCCCCCAGACACACGCAAGTACCGCGTGGGTAAAAAAAAGACTCCCGGGACGCGTGTGGGCCAGCTTGTGCGGCGTCTTTCCACCTTACTCACATCATTCGGCACCAGGGGTTCAGATCGCAGTGAAAGTTCGGCCCCCTCAAACCTGGAGCCCCAAACACCCATTCAACCGGTAGACCGGCGTCGCCGCTTCCATACAACACCGTTATCTTCCCACAATGGGGCCGAGGGCACCGGAGAACGCGTCTCCAAGCCTGTGGTTGAGGATATCGATGAGGTGGATTTGACCATCCGCGAAAACAAGCACAAACAAGAACAATGGCACCTACAAAACGAAAAACGTGTACTCGAGCAGAGGCTCAATGCCGAGATGGACCATAAAAACGAGCTCAAGCAGGATTATGAGCGGAAACTCTATCTCCAGCAGAGAGATTATGAGGCTCAGCTCCATGCCATCAACGAGAAACAAGGCGTGTCTCAACTCACGCCGGGGCCAGCGAACTCCACCCCGGCGCCATCAAAGACCACCCACAAAACATTTGAAGAAAAACTCATGAGTATTACTCCATCCGGAATCGACCAAAGGGATATTCTACGCGAAAATGAGACCTTGCTTATACGACAGAGTCTTTTCCAAACCGAGCTTGAAAAACGTAGCAAGATGCTTGCCGAGAAGGAAGCCATGCTAGCATTTCGCGAGCATCAAATTGCCGCCAAAGACAGGGACGCAAATCAGAGCACGGGAGTGCAAGATGCTCCGCAGATACTCCAGGAAACGCCCCATGAGATGCCCCATGAGATGCCCCATGAGATGCCCCATGAGATGCCCCATGAGATGCCCCATGAGATGCCCCATGAGATGCCCCATGAGATGCCCCAACAGATGCCCCAACAGATACCCCAACAGATACCCCAAAAAAGACCCTTACACATGCCACAACAAAGACCACAACAAAGACCACAACAAAGACCACAACAAAGACCACAACAAAGACCCCAAACCGTTTCGTCGGACAGAGCCCCTCTACATTTCGTGGCGTACCAGGAACTCAAACCCAGCCCTACCCCGTTTTCTTTACAGCCGCGAAGACCCGGTGACCCAGATCCCACCGTCCAGGCCAAAAAAGGAGAGGTCCTGGGTACACGCGAAATGGTACAAGAGATGATACAAGTGATGACAGAGACCAAAGTCGTGGCAGGGATGGAAAGATTGGAAATCCTCCACCAACTCCAGGGATGGGAGAAGGGCTTAAAGGACGAGAACGCTGCCGTGACTCAATCTAAGAGAATGATAAAGCTCGGCACTCTCAAGTATTTTCTACTTTCGTTCGATTCACATTCAGCACGCAACCCAGCACAAGCTCAGGCCGTCTATAGCCCAGAGAAACTACAAGGAATTAGGCGGGGGCTTGAACACCTTAAAGGTTCATCCGAGAGAAATTTCCGATGGAAACACCGACAGGCGGCTAAATGCGACCGCCAGCTACTGAATATGGGTCTGCCCAGGTCTATAGTAGATGGTGCCGAGATGAAGAAGTACGTGGAGATTCTTGGCCAAAAGGCCACAGCCATTGCACAGCAGCGAGGTCTCGCGCACCTTCAAAATGAGGTGGACCGTGTATTGGAGACACTAGCTGAGATCTGGACTAAAGTGAATAGCGGAATAAGCTCGTGATTTTCGAAGGTTTGACCGTCTCTGTGCTACAAAGGCAATAAAAATGAACCAAAATGGGAGAACCCCAAGAAGATAGCATATAATCGTGGCGTACTTCATACGTTTGCCTACAGTTGCTTAGTGGATCCACAATATGTTTCACTTAGGGCAGAACATGCGCAAGTTCGGGATTTTGACTAAGGCATTCGGTGACATTCCAACTTGAAAAAACAAACAAACAGACAAACAAACAAACCACAAACCATCATCTGTGGCCAGATTGGCGTTTCACCTTGTTTAAATTTTGGGCCTTTTACCCATTCAAGCTAGTAATATGAGTTCTGGGCAGGATTATCGTCATAGCCATTATTCGGGTTTGGTGCGCGCAGCTGGCTCGCCATACAAACCACGCGCGAGGCCATTTTCGAAGACGCGTTTCCTCTCCTTTCCGCTCTTGTTGACTAACAACTGAACAGTGAGCACCAAAGGAAATCAGACAGAGTCAAGAAAGGATATTAAAGGGAAATACCTAAGATAAAACAAAGCAAATCAAGAAAATTTCGAAAATGCCTGGTCCCACATTACTTCCAGTCAAGCTCCAGCCGTCGAACATAAGACCCATCGCATACAGGGTGTTATCCAAAAAGCACGGCCTTAACATCCAGTCGGATGCCCTTGTCATATTAACCGAGGTATTTAGTTCCAGATTTGGGGCCGAGTGGAGAGGTCCACAGGGCCAGCAGTTCCTTGAAGATTTGGCTAAAACGTGGAAAAAACAGGACCGAGGTCTTTTCATAGACGGTCCCGGGTGTGGACAAGTGATCAAGGAAATCACCAAGGAGCAAACCACGCGTCTCAACTCTGCTTTGGGTGGATCCGCAATCAAGGCCACACGGCTGGATACCTTGGCCGACGCCAAGGACTCGGTGGAAGTGCCACGGGAAATCATGGACTGGCGAGACTTTTTTCAGTTTGTCACTCCAGATATCCAGCCAAACTTTCTGTTTGACCGGATCCGTAAACAGTTCTTGCCACGTGAAGTAGCCGGCAAGAAGCTCAGAAACACACTTCGCTCGTCGATCGAGTACTTCAATCAAAGATACTTTTTGATTTCCGACCGTATGTCCCGAGATGAGGACTACCAGAAGTCATCTTTTTCAAGTATCGCTGCCATCAACCATACTCTCACCAACCAGCGGGAAAAGGGCGAAATCACCCTCATCAAAAACGTCTTGGGCCGTGACAGGAGCAGATTTAGGTTGTTTGGTCTCTTATCTAGGAACATCAATGGCAATCTTGTGTTAGAAGACAGTTCTGACTATATTGAGCTCAATATTGACAGAGCAGGAAAGTTGAATGGTGTCTTTTTTTGCCCAGGCATGTTTGTTATTGTGGACGGAATCTACTCGGCCTCTGGAGGGTCTAGAAGCAATGATGCCGACGTCATTAGTGGATGCTTCCATGTGTCTTTGATGAGCCAGCCGGCCGCAGAGCTCCGTGAGTCGGCATTAGATGCCTATGGGCATTTGGATTTTATGGGAATGCACAATGATGTTAAGGCTTCTGGACTGTCGCTTGTCAAAATCGATCGTGCTTTGCGGAAAAAGCTTTCTGCATTGGAGAAAACTCTTCAGGGCCACCGACTCGTGCTTCTTGGAAGCAATATTTTCCTTGACGATCTAAAGGTTAGAGCCGGTCTAAACAAGCTATTTGCCAAATTAGAGGAACAAATCCAGGAAGAGCAGGATGCAGACCAGAGTGATGGTCACATAACTATTGTTATGACGGGATCATTTTGCTCACAGGCCCTCACCTCAGCAAAGGGTTCGGTGACTTCGATCTCCAACTCGGAGGAGTACAAGGGCAACTTTGACTCTTTGGCTGAAATGATAGCAAAATACCCGTTGGTCGTTAACCACTGCAAATTGTTGTTGATTCCGGGGTTAAATGATCCCTGGCAATCCACCCACTCGCTAGGTAAACCTAGTTCTTCTTCACTTCCACAAACGCCTATACCTAAAGTATTCGTTACGCGCTTGGAGAGACTTTTTCCTAAGGGCTCGCTCATCTTGGGATGGAACCCAATGAGAATTAACTACATATCACAGGAAATTGTCTTGTTTAGAGACGATCTAATGACTAAGCTCAAAAGGAATGACATTGTGTTTGAATCAGATATTGAGTTGGAGCAGATTCAGATTCAGAAGGAGGAGACAGGAGAGGACAAGAACGTGGAGAATCTTATTGGAGAGGAGGTTCATTTATCCTCAAAGGTCAGACAAGCCAGAAAGTTGGTGAGAACTTTACTTGACCAAGGACACCTTCAGCCTTTCCTTAAAGACCTCAGGCTCGTCAGTCCAAACTACCAGCATGTCATGAGAATCGAGCCGCTTCCAAATACTATCGCATTGTTCGATTCCAAGTTTGAGAGTTTTGAGGTCGTTTACAATGGATGCAAGGTCACCAACTTGGGTTCTTTCATCAACAACAAAAACAACCGGACTCTCAACTACGCCGAGTATAGTCCTAGTACCAAGCGGTACAAACACAAAGAAATCCACTTCTAAAGGTCCTGTGAGATCCATTTCATATCTAGTGGCACCTTTTAAAGTTGCTTTATGGCTTTATGGCTTTATGGCTTTTGACGTGGTTAGGAACCCAATATTACCACGCACTTGCGTTCATTAGGTTGATTGACAGAGCGGCTTAAGGGCCAAAAGTTTTGAAAAAGAGTATGATTCCATTAATTTCTGAAACTATATTTTGGAAGGAGCGAAATGGACGGGGCTACCTAATTCTCATATTGTTGTCTTTGTTCTTGGTCTCTTGTTTCTTGCATCGACCACCCCGCGAAAACGAGTTCGCTCAAGTGCGACACGCATTCGCACCTTCACCTTCACCTTCACCATCCTGGATCAAGATCACCCAAAACCACTCAAAATCTCAGCACCCACACACAATTGGCGTCATATCTCTAATAATGACATCCCTTCACAAAGAGCTTCACGTGAAGTACATTGAAAATCTAGACTCAAGAGTCACGAAGCAAACATATGAGTACTGGTTACTGGAGCATCTCCGCCTCAATGGGCTTTACTGGGGCACGATGGCCCTCGCAACTTTGGGGTCTTTGGACACATTACCCAAGAATGATGTTGTCAAGTTCGTGATGGACTGTTTTGATGAAGAAGCCGGTGCCTTTGCCGCCTTTCCCGGCCATGATGCACACGTGCTTACCACTTTATCTGGGCTTCAAATCTTGCTTATCTACGACAGTTTTCGTGATCTTTCCGACGAAAGAAAAGAAAAAATTGTCGACTTTGTTCTAAGCCTACGTTTAGAAGATGGGTCTTTTATGGGAGATGGCTTTGGTGAAGTAGACACGAGATTTGTGTTTGTTTCCGTGTACATATTGACTCTTTTGGGTCGCCTCACGCCTGAGATTGCGGCTGGTGCTTCAAAGTTTATTTTGGACTGCAAGAATTTTGATGGTGGCTTCGGAATGTACCCCGGTGCAGAGTCACACGCTGCTCAGGTGTATACATGTGTGGGAACGTTAGCTTTATGTGACAGTTTGGATGAATTAGAGGAAAAAACTGCCGCATGGTTAAGTGAGAGACAAGTGGTGGGCTCTGGGGGCTTCAATGGTCGCCCAGAAAAGCTACCAGACGTGTGCTATAGTTGGTGGGTGCTCCTGAGCTTGGCTGCTCTAGATAAAGCCCACTGGATTAGTTTTGAAGCGTTGGAAAAGTTTATTTTGGAATGCCAGGACCACGAGGCAGGTGGGTTTGCCGATCGTCCAGAAAACCAGACCGATGTTTATCACACTTGTTTTGCGTTGGCCGGGTTGAGTTTGATGTTTGCCGCGAAATACGACCTCGTCGAGGTAGACCCTGTGTTGTGTCTCCCCCAAAAATGCGTTGAGCAAGTAAAGTTCTTCAAGAAAGCCTGATCATAACACATGCGACTTACGTATTATATTACTATTAATGCATTTATGTCTGACTTATTCTAGCCAATCGAAACCGGCTATCCAAACATCTCCGGCTGCTTCAAACTTCTTAGTTTGCTCCGGGCTGAAAGAGATGATCTGCCCAACCATCAGGTTATCTTTTGTAACGTCATCTTCAACGTAGTATCCGCCAATCAGTGAGTAGGCACACCACAAGTAGTTATCACAGTAACGGCCCATGATCCAAGGCTTATCAGGTTCGTGTTCGACATTATGTAAAAGAACGTTTTCCTTCGGGAAGGGTGGAATAACAGCATGTGTGATTCTTAAAGGAGCCTTGAAGAAGGTTTTGAACTCTTCTAGAGTCTTGATACGCGTATAACGTGTCTTCTTCTTGAACTCATCCTTCCACTTCATTTCCTTTTTGAAAGAATTTCCGCAATGACGGAAGCCAGAGTTGAACCAGACCAAAGTCAGGTTGTCTGCATCACTGATATGCGCCGGATGATTGGAGCAAATCTCCTTTGACCGGAAATATTTGATGGCGTTAATATCCTTATGACGTTCTTGCTCGGGCGTGAATTCTCCTATTGCCGCTGCGAAATGGTTGTTGAAAGCATATTTCTCATCTCCTGCTAAGGAGAGCGCGAGCCAAAAGAGCTCTTTATCACCGTAGACTCTGGCAACGACAGGGTGGTAGAATGTCAAGATAGACATCATCATTGGCTGGATGAAGTGCTTGTTTCTATTGACGGCCACAACCCCACTCTCCATATAGTGGGAGAAACCTTCGAAAAACTCGTTGTTGAGGGTGAAATTGGTGGCTTGGGGTACGTTGAAAATAACCGAGTCCTCGACAGAAGGCAAGAGCTTTTTGAAGAAAACAATATCGTCCTCACCTCTGTATTGCCCCGAAGCTCTATCCTTGTAGAACAAAGTACCGGTTTCGATATATTTCTTCAACTCAAAGAAGTAGGATGGTTTTTCAAGCAAAACACTGTCGGCGTCACAGAGAAGCATTTCTTCAAAGGAATTGAACATAGTGGCCATGATCTTGTTGGCAAAGCCTCCAAACTTGTCTCTATACTGAGGGTCAATCGCTCTTTCTGCATCAACAAACCAAAGGTCTTGCTCTGGGTATCCTCTGAATTCGTCCCTCGCGGCGCGAACTAGGTTGTTCCTTGATTTTTCCGAGAGATTGCTGTGGTAGACGATTTGAATGGGGTAAGTGTTCCCCAAGTACCTGAGCAACCTCAAGAATCTGGTGGCATCGTTGACGTGGGAATCCTTAATGGTCATAACAATACCTTTGCCGTTCAAACGCGACTTATACTCGCTTAAGAAGCACCCTTTCTTGTGGGGCAATCTTCCCGATCTACCGGGGAAGAATGAAGTCTTGCCGTTCCATCTGGTAAACACTGGGTATTCGTTGGTGAACCAAGGGAAGATCTTACCTTCTACATCGTCACAATCGAGTCTGTTTTTGAAGATCTTTCCTGACACACTATCAGCAGCAGATTTCAAGTAAACCACGGTTTTTCTTAAGAACTTCCTTTGCTTTTTGACGAACGAGTTATCTCCGTCCGTGGTGCCGGTGGTGGGCGAGCCCATGAAACATTTGTCAAACACACGCACGTGCGCAAGATAGTCGTGCAAGGTCTGCTCGTCTTTGAGCACAGTGTCACGTAAGTCTTCGAACTTTATACGGATTTCGTCGTCGGTGGGGGGCAGGTACTGCTCGCCCTTTTCCTTGGCCTCCTTTGTTTTCTTTTCGGCTTCCTTCAAAACCTCCTCACGATACTTTTCAAGGCTCAAGTAGGCGTCACGATTGAACACAATGCCTTGGTTCGGGTTGACCATCCATTCGGGATCACTCATGGATAAGTGATTAAAGTAGATCATGCACCTGTCATGGAACAGGTGTTTGGACAAGAGGTCGTACATGTTGATTTCCGTGAAGATCTCATTGTAGATACGCGAGCGCGTGTCGATCTTTTCGAGCTTGGGGTGGCGGTTGTGGTGATGGGCAAAGAACTTGGCGAGCTTGCTGTTGTCCAAGTGTACCACGCCGGTGACGTCGGATTTTTTACGCGTGACCATCGCCAAGTTCCAGAGCGAAAAGCATAGCGTGAGCAAAAGAAGCGGGTACTTCCAGGTGTACATTCGAGAAAGCACTTTTTTCAACAATTTGTCAGACATGTTGTGTGGGTTGTGGAGTATAGATCGGGGGATGATGGTCCGGGTACGTTTTTTTGGGGGAGGGGGTGCCGGGACTAACACTTGATGTTCAACAAACAGGGCGTTTTCAGTTCAATGATTCGAAACTTGGGTTCCTTGATCCGTGGGTGCTATGGGTTAAATAAAAAAGGGAAAGAAAACCAGCGATATCAACTAGATCAGCACGTGGTCCGCCAAAAGGGTGGTTCAGGGACTGCGTTCGACTGCGTTGTTTGATTTTGTCGGCGGCAGAGTTAACTTGCTTGTGGAAAAAAAACAAACAAACACACGATTAAAAACAGCGCCTATATACGGTATTATATATTAAGGCGGTGATTGTGGTTGTGTTTGAGTTAAACAAAAGATTGGTCTGTATGATAAACACCTTTAGTAAAAAAGAAGAATCGTGCTCGACACTTGGAATTCACAACACGGAAAAAAAGTCGAGATCTCACCGTATAAGGCCTTGGGTGCGCATGGATAAGACACAGGACACCTGTCACCGACACACACCAATCCGTACATTACTAGGGCAGTATGCGGCTGGAATGTGCAGGAAGAACTGCACACTTGTAAAAGAGCAAGAAAGGAAACATGAAGTCAATTTTGATACGCGGCGGTCCGCCAAATGCAAAAAGAAGTTACTGGGGTGTCTAAGCAGGAGAGTGTGGCTATGAATATTTTAAGGGCAGGCGAATGTAAATGAAATGAATAAGAAAACTCACAATTTCAGGTTTCTTTTCTTTTTTTTTTATTATTTTATTTTGTTGTATTTTTTTAGTCCTTTTACCTGTTATTGAGGGGTGTGTGGGCGAAAGGGAGGTGTTATTTTGGTTTTGGCCCCTTTTTTTAGAGGTTAACATTGCCATTGCTGGCTGCGCGAACCGAAGCCTTGTTCGTTCTTCTGCCAGACTGGCAATTTCCAGATACAGAATCTCGAGAGATGAATGAGGCATAGAAAATCAAAGGGAACGGAAATTTTAGGGGGGTAATGCTTTTTAAACTTTTTTTTTACACCATGCTTTTATGTTCGAAGCTCCGTGTTTATTTGTTTCGTGAAACACACAGAGATATGGATTTAGGCTCGGAGTCCAAACCGGGTATAACTAATGTCGCGGATCGGAACGTGATTTTGGCCCGCATGTTGCATGTTGCGTGGTGGCATGGTGGCATGTTCGCCCATACGTCCTGTGAGTGTTGCGACCACCAGTAAGCTATGCTCTTGGCTGTGACGAAAAGACGGGTTAGTTATGTCTTTGCTAGATAAATAGTTCAAGAAAATAGAAGAAGAAATAGAACTATCAAAGCGAAGAAAAACTAAAGAAAAACTAAAGAAAAACTAAAAGAAAAACACCAATTAATTCATCCAGTTCTACTACCCACTTGCGCTTTGCATGGTTTAGGCTTGAAACGGCAGGCGCGCACACGTCTCAGGGTCAAGCCCAACATGGCTGTATTGTATTATGGACAATGGTATTTCAGGCCTTTGAAATAATTGAAAAGTTCACGTATCTGGATATAATTTTTTTTATGTTGTTGAAGTATTAAAATAGTTACTTCACCCGCTTTTAAGGGGATTGGTGGTCACTGTATTCATCAGAGTGTTTAACCGAAAATAGAATGGACAAATACAGAGTAAGTGATCAAACAAAGTTCTAGTGGGGGGAGTATTCACTGGCAGAAATGAAATTTATTTTTCCACATATCGTGGAAAAATACAATGCAGCATTCCGACTCCATTTAAGCCTCCAATCCGAGCCCTTTCCAGAGCTTCAAAGCTAATCTCGGAATAATTTATCAACAATAAACTTTCTCAATTCAGGTTTCTGGCTTTTTTATTGCTTTCTGGGCACTTATGGTCGGTCCTTCGAATTTGGCGAGTCCGTCGACTTTGGCGGGTCCTTCGACTTTGGAGGGTCCTTCGACTTTGGAGGGTCCTTCGACTTTGGCGGGTCCGTCGACTTTGGAGGGTCCTTCGACTTTGGCGGGTCCTTCGACTTTGGAGGGTCCTTCGACTTTGGCGGGTCCCTAGACTTGGTGTAGGCTAAACGTGAACTGAAATTCAAGCTACGGGAGGTTCTTTGAACGTACCGCATCCATTGCTTCAAAGTCTTTGGAAATCATCCTCATAAAAGATCCTCAAAATTGGTTTGAACCAACTCATAGCCCACTAAAGTGATACACAAAAATGCCTTTTTAAAGCGTCCGGAGAAGATGAAACAAACGCGTCTATTATTTCATGTTGTATTTCAATGAACGCATTACTTACTCCTCTATTGAGCAAAAAGATATTAGCAAGATGTCTTTGAGTTACTGGAAATAAAAGGAGGGAGTAATAACAGAAAGTCTCTTATATTCTAATTTGAATCCCATGCTTTAGAGATTGCTCAGTCAACATGGTAGTATGAGAATAAAGCAATGAAGGTTCTCGTTAATACCCAAATATAGGAGGTTCATTCAAGATGCAGTTATAAATTCCAGTTGAATAGACTTTGTTATAAGAATAATTTTACATCATTAGTTCCAGATCAATGGTTCTATATCAATGGTTCTATATCAATGGTTCTATATCAATGATTCTATATCAATGGTTCTAGATCAATGGTTCTATAGCAATAACCCTGTAGCAATAACCCTGTAATAATAGCCCTATAGCAATAGATCCAAAGCATTAATCCCGTTATCACAAAGCTACTATTCAGTATCATGGAACCCCAGACAAGTACCTTTCCTATAAGTTTCCAAAACACTATTCTTTTACCTCAAAAGATAAAGTTGAGAACAACACGGTCACGTTAGCATCAACCCCAAATAAAAGAGACCACATAGTCTCTTCGACAGGGGTATTTTTCCTAAAAGCAGATTTCTCAAAGCACATGTCATCTAAAATTACGGCAGAAGTCAACGACTCATGAAGACTTTGCTTAAATCTTTTTGTCTTGAAATTCAACATGCTGGTCGATGACTTAGCTATAAGGTAGTTAATCTGCATTACGAATTTAAACCCACATTTCCAGCTCCTCAACTATATCCCGTGGATTGTATCTGTTGATTCCAGTAACGAGGGGGCAGACCGGATACATTATATTAACTTGGGTGATCAAAAGTTGACATTAGGTAGTCGTAGTATCGTGGTGATAGTTTCTCGATGTTCTCAGACAACCCTTTCAATGGCTTGATTTGATGAATTTGGATGAGTCAATTCGGCTTAAATATGATAGAGCCCCGCAATATTCTCCAAAACCATGCACCATCGTAGGTGGAGATTCGTAGGAGCAACTTTAGACTCGAAATTCTTTGAAACATATCGAAGATCTATTCTTTGTTCAGTGACAAAGCATATCGTTATAACAATTGGAATGGGGTTTCGTTGGTAAGATTAGGAAAATCTCGACCATATCTTTAAAACGTGCGGGCAGAGCAGAGTTTTCAGTTGAATCTGGCCCCGGTGAAACTTATCCTTGTGTAATTAGCACCCAGTCTACCATACACACCGTTTTAGAGCCGGAAAGAAGTGGTTAGGTGTAAGGACTAAGATTTCACTTAAACTTTCCACACATGCAGATGATACTTCCCGCTAGAGTTCGGTAAATAATGGTTAATGGTCTAAACTGGGTGAATGAACTAAAATTCAGCTTTAGTGAATTCCGTAATAGTTTTCTGGTCTTGGAAATGACTACATAGGGTGACCCAGGTCATTCTTAAAGCGTGTGTATCTTCACCAGGAAAAAGGATTAGAAAAATTTGCATAAAATGGTGCTGAATTATGACTCCCAAGTTAATGTATACCAGGGAGTGGGTCTTTCCCCGGATTGCCACTTGCTCTCTTCCGGATTACACAGTTAGCGTAAGAGAACTAGGTCAAGTTAACTGTTCCAAAAATATAACAAGTTAATCAACTCGTTGTTGATTAATGTTGGAGTAAGAAGATAATTGTCGGATAAGTATCGCATAAATAACGCTTGCCCAAAACTGGGGTCCGCGACATTTGACTTTCCTCATTTCTTTTTTCATTTTTCCGCACTTGGGGTTGTTGGATTATCGTTATATCGGGGTGGTCCGTGTCGTGGGCTCGTAATTACACTCACAGCATTGGCCCACGAGGCTGCGAGCCACAGCGTTGCGCGCAATCATGTGAGACGCACTGGCTTGATACATTAGCAAGACACCATGATGCAAGCTCGGAAAAAAAAAAGATCCCCAGCATTATCTTGTTTAATAGTGATACCCAAAACGGTTTCATCATAGAGGTACCCACAAAAAGATACCAGCGGCAAAACATCGTCCCCAAACAACCTCTCCATATCGAAAATGACGTCGTATTTCTCTGATCACCCCAACCACCCAGCCAATCTCATTTGTGAATTGTGCAGGCTATTCTATGACAATAACTGGGTCACAGGCACTGGAGGTGGAATTTCCATTCGAGACGTCGATGGCGAAAACCCCGACATCGTCTACATCGCCCCCTCTGGGATCCAAAAAGAGCGCCTCCAGCCTAAGGAGATGTTTGTGGCGGAATTGCCCGACAAGATCCTCAGAGGCCCCAACGAGGATAACGAGAAGCAACAAATATCCCAAGATTTGGCGAGAAACTTCAAGTACAAGCCACTGGCATGTACGCCGCTCTTCTTGGGGATCTACAACCTTCGGGATGCCGGTGCTGTGATCCACACGCATTCCCAGAATGCCGTGTTGGCCACTTTGATCTGGGAAGATAAGGTAGAGTTCAAAATCAACCACATGGAGCAGATCAAGGCCATTCCCAAGCTCGAGAGGAACCCGGAAACGGGCAAAATCGAAAAGGTGGGCAGCTTGCAAAACTACGAAACCATGGTCATTCCTATTGTCGACAACACCCCTCAGGAAGAGGACTTGACTGGCACGTTGGTGGAGACTTTAGACAAATATCCTGTAGCCACTGCGGTGTTGGTGCGTCGCCACGGCATCCATGTATGGGGCGAGAATATCTGGAAGGCGAAGGTGTACAACGAGGCCATTGATTATTTATTGGAGATGGCTATAAAGATGCACCAGAATGGAATCCCTTTAATCAAGGAGTAAATAGAAGGGTTTTAACGAACGATGCACATATATGCAATGTATATGTAACCACGGGGATTGGCTGGGTTTCTGGCCTTACTTATAGCCTGTGGGTTTTGTCTTCTGTAGTCTGGGCTTGGATTTCTGTGGCCTGGCATGACTTCTAGTATGAGGCGCTTGACTTCTGTCGTCTGGCCTCTTTTTGGATGGATCCCAATGTGTGGCCACATGGAATGTCATATGATGATTTCCTCTTTGGTCCAAGAATAGTTACCAGCACAAACTAAGCGTAAAGTCAAACGTAGAAAACAGACATGCACACGGATCCACGAAGTGACCTCGGAAAAGGTAATGGAAGAGGTAGCTTCCTCATAGTGGGTTTTTCGTATCCTTAAGCTCTTCTCCATGAACGGTCATCCAATCGATGTCTGCAAGCTCGTCAACTTCACCCACACACACCACACTGCCTCCTCGGAGCAAGTACACACCCAACAGGAGCATCTGGTTGTCTTCATCGGGGTATATTATCCGTTCGATTGTGTCGGAGAGGATCACATTAGTGGAATGGTCGAAACTGCTGAGGGTTCCCTCGAAAAGGCGGGCATCGGTTGTGACCACACGGACTTTTTCTGGATGTTAGTATATCAGAATACCAAGGTGTTTACAAAGAGGGATCACATACTTCCAAGGTATTCTTTAAGAGCAGACATGTCTTTTTGTGGGGCTTGACCAGACGAAGAACACTTGGCTTACACACCTGGAGGTAACACGCATGTGATGCGTATCACGTGATACGTCACATGATAAATCACGTGGTACTGCTGACACGGGCCACTCACCTAGGTGGCTCTTTTACACCACCTAGAGTGGGAATGCTGGGTGAATTTGGAGAGCGTTGGGTATTTTTTTTTTTAAATTTTTCTATTTCTTGTTTATGATAATTCCCCCAAAAGGTCGCTTCTCTGTTGTCAGGAGGGTGGTGTTGACTAGTGGTCATTAAAAAGACAACTTCGAGTACTTCTAGATTGTGCATCAAGAAAACTCAGTTTTTGGTAGTTTATTTGCATCGTTTTTTCATTTTTTTTTCATTTTTGTTTTTGGTTAAGCCTTTAATAGTGGACCTTTGACTTATTTTAAAGCCCAAGATTCTCAGTCAAATCTGTGTGGCGAGTAAAATGTTCATGACATTTTAGTCACATCTCTGGATACACTCAGCGTTGGGAACAACGAAACACGAGTTCTTGTAGCAGAAAGATGGTCTCATCTTAATGACTAGGTATTACCTTCTTTATACTGATTGTACTACATGAGTGGTTCAATTAGTAGTTTTCTGTATGTGTCTTTTCAAAATCTCATAACTTCCTAATATATTGTAGAATAAATGGTAATATTTCAAGTCAATATCAACGAGTGAGACAAAGTCCAGAGAGTGATGTTGGAGTTTTTGTTTGTGAAAATTTGGTCCCAAATATGCTCCTAAGCCATATTTACTTCGTTTTTGACACCAGTCACTGTGGGTCAAACTTGTGACGTCATGAACGAATAAAAGCCCCAAATGTTTTATTTGCCATCTAAAGACTTTCTCAACGGTGGACTGTTAAGTACTTTTGGTTTAATAATGTAGGAAGTGTTCGTCTGGACTAACTTGTTTGAAGATTATTCCACTTGGAAAAGTGTGTTTTCTTTCTTTCTTTCTTTTTTTTTTTTTGTTTGAATGTGTTTGAGTCGGAATTTACTAAGGCGCAAACTCTCACTATTAATGGAATGTTAGTTTCTAAGTACACCTCTAAGTAGAAGTTCCAAAGACGATACTTCGACCATTTGGAGGGAAAGTATTGTTGAAATAAACTACAAAGAGCCGTTCGAAGCAATTTAGCACGGGTGGTTTTGTGCTGCTACTTTTCTAAAACCACTTTCTACAGGAAACTTCACCCAAAGTGGTTCAGCTTCTTGATTCACCGACCTGCAAATGCATAGTTCCGGTTTTTTTCCAAGTTTTTCTTTCCTGCTTTCTCATTAGCAGAAAACTCTTTGAAGGCTGTTGTTAGGGTCGACTAAATCTAGGCGGTGATGCTCAACCAACACAGCAAACCAACCATCATCGGTTTACTGGGCCTTAAGAGTAGAACCAGCACCGCTCGCCTCAACTGTCACTTCAGAAAAATGCTTTTGAAGTGATATTATTTTGCTATTTAGGTATGATGAGAGATCTTCACCAGTGAATATTACTAGTTTCACAAATACTAGACATTTCATTGTAAAAATATAAGCACAGAGTAACTGTCCCCAACGTTTGCTGCAACTTTAGTTTATTAGCTGAAGCACCTTAAGGAGACAACAAAGATTTACTGTTTTTCCGAAGAATACCCAGTTTTGTATTGTGCAAGAAAGCAGTATCTTAATTTTGAGACAAATCACTCTTGTTTAAATATAGCAAAGATAGGAAAGTATCAACTACTTGGACCTTGTCTCGTACTTGTTTAAAAAATTGCATTTTCCCATACAACTATACTTTGGAAAAACATAATTAATGTACGAAGAGAATCAAAACCTAAGGAAATACACACACAAGTCTCTTGGAATTTAAACGAGCCAATAATTACAAAAACATGCCAAGTCTTATACATCCCTCATCCCATCGACCGATTTTTTTCCAGCCAATGTCAGTGAGCATATTTTAAACTTGGACCCCGATTTTTCGGGGAAACGTCTCACCGGCGAAATCAAACAATCAAAAGTTCTTGTCTTGTGTACTAAAGTCTGATCATCTAAATGCGAAACTTTATCACGAGTCAAGGTGATGTAGAGCTTTTCGTATTTATTCCCAAAGAAAAGGAAGGACGGAACCAACGGTACAAAACGTTCTCTTTGATAAAAGCACAGGTTGAACCACACAATAATCTTCAAACAAACAAGAACATTTTGTGTTGAAATTCAATGATTGTTTGATGTAAACATTGTATTGGATTTTCGAAATATCAACAAGAAGAATCGCATCATCACTAGAGGTGTACATCTAGCAAAACACCTCTCGAAATATCAACAATGAGGCTTCTTTAAACTTTCATTGAGTAATGCTATTTGCAAACTGGGTGTCGGTGTATATCAGAGCAAAAGAACAGGTTCGCATAAATGGGATGTTCCCTCTTTAAAGTTGATACCCTCCTTGCTAAGAGTATTTGACGTCAAAAAAGCGCAAAATTGATACACCCGACGCAGGAATCTGCATGTTGAGCTTGTTCGCAGGATAAGTGTAGCGGTGTTCGGGGTTTTTACTACCAAGTGTCCGTTCCAGTCAACGCCCGTATGGAGGACAACATGGGCACCAAACAATTGAAGACCCAACTTTCAAATTTCCTGTCAAAAACAAACCGCAAGAAGAGAAGAAGTCCCAACAAATAACGATGGAGTCTAAAACACTCATGAAACTTGCAACTTGTGCATTTGTTTCTGGTAAACACCAACCAGCAGGACCTGAAAAAGGACTTGGCAGAACGGCATCCTTGGGTTAAACACTCAAGTGAGAAGCTTGGCTCCGAATTCCGGGCTCCGAATTCTGGGACCATTGGTCATCCTCCTCAGTTTTCGCAGGTAAATTCATCCCGCAACGGAAGGAGAAGGCGCCAAGGAAGCTTTTCTCGCGGTCACGTGACCCATTACCGCGGACCTTTTCGCCGTAAACGGCAGAGCGGTGGTAGAAAACATGGACCCCAGCTGGCATCTCCCTGCAATGACTCAGTTTCCCCAGGCTTTGCCCTAGACGCAATGCGGCGCTATGCGCAAATAGCCTCCAAAAAAGAAATCACTGCATCGCCCTCGGCAACCTTTATGGTTAGCTGCAATGCTGCTGCATATATAAATGTAGCGAGGGAGTACAAGGCCAAATTTTCTTTCAAAATTTTGATTTAGACTTATAGAGGGGAACGGGGCAGACAGAAAATCCAACACTTGCGCTGTTTATTTATCGTTTTATCTGATTGTCATAGATCTATCATCGTTCGCTTCTTTTTATTCCCGTCCGTGCTTCCGGTTTTCTTTGTTTTATCACGTCACATCATCTATTGATTCATAACAATGTTAGCGAAGTCAGTGGATTCAAGTAACCAGAATTCTGAAGTTTCAACCCAGAGCGGCAATGACCAGCCCAACGGAACGGCATGGCAAAATTTCAAGGATTCCTTTAAACCCGCCAACCAGGTTGTTTTAGATTTGGAAGACTTGGATGCCGTGGAAAAGGCCAATTTACGAGCAGCTAATTCCCAACTTGCCAAAAAATTGAAAAACCGTCACTTGCAAATGATTGCAATCGGAGGATCCATTGGAACGGGACTTTTCGTTGGTTCTGGCTCCGCTTTGGGGACTGGGGGTCCCGCAGGTATAGTTATTGCATGGTTCATCACTGCAACCTTTGTCTTCACTACGATGCAAGGTCTCGGGGAACTCAGTACAACTTTTCCTATAAGTGGTGGGTTCAACATCTACGCCACGCGGTTCATCGAGCCAGCGGTGGGGTTTGCGGTGGGGTGGAATTACTTCCTCCAATTTTTTGTTCTTCTTCCCTTGGAGCTTGTTGCCGCATCGATTTCAATCCAGTACTGGAATAAGGACTTGAACCCGGACATTTTTGTCGCTATATTCTGGGTCACGGTTTTCCTCATCACAATGATGGGTGTCAGATGGTACGGCGAGGCGGAGTTTGTCTTCTGTATGATCAAAGTCATCACCGTGATCGGCTTCATAATTTTGGGTATTGTTCTTATCTGTGGAGGAGGCCCAAACCACGAATTTGTGGGGGGAAAATACTGGAGGGACCCAGGTGCATTTTCCAATGGGTTTAAGGGCGTGTGCTCTGTGTTTGTCACTGCAGCGTTTTCCTTTGGTGGAACCGAGATGATCAGTTTGGGTGCGGCTGAATCCGCCAATCCTGCTAAAGCCCTCCCCAAGGCAATCAGACAAGTGTTTCTCCGAATTACCATCTTCTACTTGGGAACCATTACAATCATTGCTACGCTTGTACCGTATAACGATGGTCGTCTTTTGAATGCTACATCCTCCGCAGATGCCACCACTTCTCCTTTTGTTATTGCCATTGTAAATGGTGGTGTGAAAGGATTGCCCAGTGTCATCAATGCGGTCATTTTGATTGCCGTTTTATCGGTGGGAAATGCCTCTGTGTACGCGTGCTCGCGCTCGCTTAATTCGCTTGCAGAGCAAGGAATGGCACCGAAATGGACCGGCTACGTCGATCGAAAAGGCCGCCCTTTGTTTGCCATTGTGGTGACCAATATGTTTGGTCTTTTTGCGTTCATCGCTGCTTCTGACAAACAACAGGAGGCCTTCAACTGGCTTCTTGCGTTATCTGGACTTTCCTCGATCTTCACTTGGATGTCTATCAATGTTTCGCACATTAGATTCCGGGCTGCCATGAAGAAGCAACAGAGGTGTTTGGATGAATTGGTGTTTCGTTCGGCCACAGGTGTCATTGGGTCATGGTATGGCTTCGTCATGAACTTCTTGGTGCTTGCAGCCACGTTTTGGCTCTCCCTCTTTCCTCTTGGTGGAAGCCCCAGCGCCGAAAGTTTCTTCCAAGGATACTTGAGTTTGCCCACGGTACTTATATGTTGGGTTGGATATAAGATATACTCGAGGTCTTGGAGACTTTTGATTAGCGCAGAAGATATAGACTTGGATACGGGTAGACATTTCCCAGACATGGATCTCATCCGCCAAGAGGAGGCGGAGATGGCTTCTCAGTTGTCGAACATGCCATGGTGGCGCCGCATGTTGGCATACATATTCTAACTGCATTTTCAAAAACCACTCTTGCATTACTTAGCATCATATATAAAAACTAAATCTGCCGATAAGCATTTAGAATAGTGTTGTAGTCTCAGAAGTGTATTGTCGGTGTAGGGGAGCTTACTATAAGATGTCCTCTTTCGATTACCCTTGTGTAAAAGAGGCCCCGCTAAATAAAGAATTGCCCTTGTTATTCTTTAATATTTAGAACGCTAGTGTTGGTACCTTTCCATTTTTAGATGTACAGATATATGCAAAGTCTTAACCTTAGTTAGGGGCCGAATCCAGCCGGGTGCTTTACCCATAAACGGTGAGCGAAGATACTTGAATCGTGAATTAGGCTGGTGAAGAATTTGTTTGGGGTTTATGTTACAATCTTCTTCTGTTACAAACAGGGGGACTTTAAAGGTTTCTTTGAATAGACCAGTCACCCCTCCCTCCCTTTTAAGAGAATTCCCTTGGGACTTAAATAAAGTAAATTCTTTCTGAAATAATTCGATTAAAAGATAATAGCGCCCGTGCCATTGAAAATACATTTATGATGCAAGTTTGTGATGTGTTGGTAGTTTTTTTTTGCTATCAAAATAATCTTGAAACTACACTGAAACCAAAAATAATAAAAATTGAAAGTTCTTTTTTCGATAAATTCTTTTAGTACAATGTATATATATATATATTGAGTTGTTGGTTCACGTTCTACTTTTGGGTTGTCACAAGTCTGATTACTTAACCACAAGAATGTCCTATTTGGGAACACCTTTTGAAGGAAAAATTACCAAAAAAGTAAGCAATAGCATTTTTGTCAGTAAAAATTATTAGAGTTAGGGGTTTCTTCAAAATTTGGTGCCGTTTAGGTGCACCACGGTTGTACATAATTTCAGCGAAATTTTCTTTTAGGGATATTTGTGGTTACAAGTAAAGATATCTGGTTCAAGAATTTTATAAGCTCATTTAATAGACACTGGGAAGCGTTTCAATAAGTTTCAGGTTATAAAAGATCAAATTGGCGGAGAAAAATCCCATTGTGAATATTTGATTGAGGGTACCGTTTCTAATGTGATGAAAAAGTGAAAAAAACGGTTACGGCCAGACCACGAAGAAAGCACTGTTTCCCGTCCGATCAACGTTAGTTAACCTTCGTAGGGCCGCACTGAGTAGTGTAGTGGGAGACCATATGCGAAATTGCGGTGCTGTAATCTTTTTTGGCCTCACGGGTTCCAACTGAGGTTGTTATAAACTGGTGAAATTGGTTCCTAAGACCAACCTATGAAACGAAGGAATATGCGGAACAAACAATGTGGAGAAGAGCTTTCGGGGTTGGCTTTCTGATTTAAAGGGAGGTGAATCAATCGTGAGACCTTAAGATGACAGTGTTTGAGGAGACAAATATTTCACATACGGAGACTGAGAACTGTTTGATGCCGAAATAAGGAACGACTACAATATACCTTGAGCCAATAATAATACGATTTGTTTCTTTAAAAAAAAAATAAGTAATGAAAGCATGGAAAACTGACCGTTTTTTTTTTTTTTTTTGAATCTTCCTTTTCTTATACTTATTCAAGGGTGTTAAATCGTAAATTAAATTCATGTTTGGTCAAATTTTCACGACTTTAAGTATTAGATGGTCTAGTGCTCCAGTGTTACTCGGTTTAAGATTGATCGGAACCATGAAAACTGGTTTGGGAAGTATTAGGTACTCCTTTGTGATATCCAAAAGGTCTCTCTTTGACCAAATGCGGGTTCTTCTTCGGCTGAATAGTAGTGGGAAATCTGTTATTGGCGCCTATTTATATTTTCCCGGAATAAGCCTTCGAAGAAGGCGACAGGGACTTTTGTAAGAGACTAGAGAGTAGACGAACCTGAGACGTTGATGATTGAGGCAATATTGCCTAAAGCGGAAAGAGTTAAAGTAGTACTCGCCTACGTAAGAGAAGGTGCATCCTGCAAGGAGATGCGAGTAGCACACAAAGGAAAAGATGAGACGTTTCAGGTTCAAGGCATGCGTCCAAGTACGGCCATCGGCCATGTACTGATTAGAGGCGCATTACAAAAACTGGATTAATTTAGACTGTTATACTTCCAAGCACCCCCAATTTCCCCTGTTTCTCCATTGCTTTGTTCTATTTAGAGTAGATGGTATTTGGAAAGCGTTAGTTATCATTTATCACCTGGAATATTCCATTGTTCTGATTGTAATTGCAAACTAACCATATCCACCAAAACTAGGTTCAGCTCTTATATTTATTGGGTACCCTGCCTGGGCAACTTGATTCTGTGGGAATGTTTGGGAGTAATAACTTAAGGGATGTGCACTAGTGGCGGGTTCCTCACGCTATTAATTTCTTACCAACTTCCCCCCTTTTATATTCTCTTCCCTGGACATGTAATGATACCTATGCATGAGACCATGCCCAGTTCCGAATCCTATAACATTATGCCCACGAAAATACGAGACAAGAGAACCCCTAATCTTTTTATAGTACAAGGTGTATTCAGAACTCCCACATGGTGAATTACGGTCAAACCAGTATGGTAATGCCTTGTACTATCAATTAATGACTTTTTATGAAAGCTATTCATGGGCCTCTATACAAGGTTGTAACACATAAGCATCACTTTCATCTAAAACATCGGTTTTAAGCGCTATGTTAAATACCAACCTGGCACATCAACGCGTAAGAGGTCAACCGAGGTTTTGATCTCTCTCTAATGTACTATAAGTACATATCCCCTTCATTTAGAAGGGGAAGGAGTACTGGCTGTGGGTAATAGAACTGTTGACCTTTTAGATTGGTAGCACGACCAAAGTCTATTGAAGACCCCTACATTGCCATCATAGTCATAAAAAGCACCATAAACATTTTCGAAGCATATGCCACACTCAATTCTACCCCCAAACATCCATAGACAATGTAGTTAAGAAAGAAAACCAATAACAGTATCAGCTGAATCATCGATTGGTCATACTGCTAGAATCGTTGAAATGATATGTGGCTGTGGTCAATACAGAAGGACTAGCAAGAAATTGCCGGAGTTTGGAGCTGACGAGACTGTCATTCAATAGAAATACACCGAAAAATGTAACGGAGTACTGGTTGACTCGTAGTCTTCAGCACCAGGAGCCAATAGATTTTGGGGCTTTAGGGATTTCGGGTCCTCGTTGGATCTTGGCTGGCTAGCCGTGGACTCTTCTTAGAGCGCAAACCCCCTCGCTTTATGCCAGCATCTGATCTTTTGCGGATGTAATGGTGCATAGTCTAAGAACGACTAGATCTTTTCGAGAGAACTTTAGATATTGCTGTGGACCTTTTCTTTTAAGTTTTAGTAGTTAAATACAATTGTTTCTGACATTGTTTTCATATTATCATCACTATTGTATAGTATATGATAAAATATGCATATAGTTGCCTAGGGTTATACAGTTCAATAATTAATAGTTCCAACTACCGTTCTCAACTACGTAGGGTGGAATTAGCAACACTTAAATGGACAGAGTATTCTTCTTCACTGGGTCACCCATCTCAATTAGCTGGGATATTTAAACCATTACGCTCAAAAATTAACAAACAATTTCTATTATAATACAAGTATTTTGTGGCTTGTTAAACCACCCACTTTCTCCTAAAAGTTTTCTTATAAAAGCCCTCTAACAGAGGAATCTGTAGACTCTGACGTAGAGTGGCTTGGCGGCCAAGATGGCCTTCTCCTCAGCAAGCTCTTGCTTTAAAAGATCCAAGTCCAACTCTCTTCTACCAGTGTCAAGGTCAATGTCCTTGGCTCTGATGAAGAAGCTCCAGTTTCTCTTCCAAAGCTTGTGTCCAATATAGAAAGCCATGATGATTGGGAAAGACAAGTAGTCGGAGAAGAACTCGTTGGCGCTAGGAGGGGCTCCACCCAATGGGAACAAAGCAATCCAGAACTGGGCAATAAGAACCAAAATGTTCAAGATCACACCGAACCAAGAACCAATGATACCAGCTTGAGAAGTGAAGGCAAGCTCGTCCTTGCCTCTGCCTTGGGCGGCAAGTGCGCGTCTGAATCTGATGTGACAGAAACAGATCGAGCCCCAAGTGAACAAGGAGGACAATCCTGAAATGGCCAACAACCAGTTGAACACGTCAGCCTCCTTTCCGGAAGCAGAGATAAAACAAATCAAACCGAAAAGAGATTGGAGAATAATACCAAACAAAGGTCTTCCCTTTTTGTCGATGTAGTTGAACAATTTAGGGGCCTGGCCAGCGGCAGCCAAAGCAGCCATGGTTCTGGAAGATCCGAACACCGAAGAGTTACCCACAGACAACACAGCAATCATAATGACGACGTTCATCACCGAAGGCAAGCCGCTGATACCGGCATTTCTGATGGCAATGACAAATGGAGAGTAACGAGCAGTACCGTCGGAGCCATGCAAGTCAGGGCTGTTGTAGGGAACAAGACAACCGACCAAGATCAAGGAGATGATGTAGAACAAGGTGATTCTCCAGAAAACCTGCTTGATAGCCTTTGGCATGGTCTTTCTTGGGTTGACAGACTCAGCGGCAGCCAAACCAACCAACTCGGTACCGGCAAAGGCAAAAGCAGCAGTGACAAACACGGAACACAAGCCTTTGAAGCCGTTGTGGAAGGCTCCTGGGTTGTGCCAGTACTTTCCACCGATGTATCCACCCTTTGGACCACCACCGCAAACCAACACAATACCCAAGATAATGAAACCAATGACAGCAATAACCTTGATGGCCGAGAAGACGAACTCCGCTTCACCATAGCCCTTGACGCCGAAGAAGTTAATGACAATAATGAGCACGTAGAAAATCGCCACATATGCCGCCGGATTCGTCTTGGTGTCCCAGTATTGCACTGTGATAGCCGCAGCAACCAATTCCAAAGGCATAACAACCAACCATTGCATGGCGTAGTTCCAGGCCATAGAAAAACCCCATGATGGGTCAATGAATCTAGTGTTGTAAGTGACAAACGCTCCCGACACAGGGAAAGTGATGGCCAACTCTCCCAAAGCATGAACAGTACAGTAAATCATCATACCAATCAACAGGTAGGCAATCAACACCGATGCAGGCCCACCGTGTCTCAAAACCTTACCGGAACCAATAAACAAACCGGTTCCGATGGAACCACCGATGGCAATCATTTGCAAGTGTCTTCCTTTCAAGGATCTGGAAAGAGGTGAGTTGGCAGTGACAATGGCAGCCTTCTCAACCTCAGACAAGTTGGGGTCAATGCCCAATTCAGCCTCATCGAACCTTCTGAAACCATCCACAAAGCTCTCCCACTTACCCATGGGGGCCTTTTTTTCTTGAGCATCGAAGGCGTCGATGTAAACACCGCCATCCTTTTCGTTGGAGGCCTGTTGCTTGGAAGTAACGTAATTTAATTCCTTTTCCGGCATTATATACTGGGTAAGTTGTAAAGAATTCTTAGAAAAGAGACAAACAGAACAAGCAAGAAATAATTCCAATGAAAGAAAGGAGAACCAGAAGATCCAAGGCGAGAGTTACTGCTTATATACTATTTGGTTGGGATCTTTAATTAGTCCATGGGACCCATTAGTGCATCAGTATTCAAGGCCTGGGTGTGCATATACACTAGATAAGACGATTGTTTGTTATCAGGACAGCGGCATGTTGAAAAAAGACCTAAATCGCCGCGTGGCCTGCGTCAAGCCGCAGATATCCACCAAGCCCTTCTGCACACCCGTACCTCCATGGGGCCACCACCGGGATACCCGAAACCAGCCAGATCTTGGAAGAAGAGCAATGAAGGCCCTAGGGAATAGCAAGGCA
Organism: Metschnikowia vanudenii; assembly: GCA_030583145.1. Lineage (NCBI taxonomy): Eukaryota > Fungi > Ascomycota > Pichiomycetes > Serinales > Metschnikowiaceae > Metschnikowia > Metschnikowia vanudenii. Next base: position 55,238 of record JAJMHT010000104.1, read on the forward strand.
CCAATAGCAGCCTAAGAGGCGGTGGTTCAGTGAGTGTCTTGGAAGAAAAACCCCGCGAAGCCAGCTTTCTTTTGGTGGGTTTTTTGGTCGTTTGTGTTGGTCTTGTGTCTTGGCCGGTTGTGTCAGCTTGTGTTATTTTTTTTTTTTCTTCTCTTTTTTCTTTTTGCTTCGGACTTCTATGTCCTGTCGCCACACTTCTCGGGTCGCTTCGGTGTGATAAAGCATCGCACTGTGCTTAAAGATGCTAAAAGTGGGACAGGCAGCTTGGGAATTTAACTTCTGGAGGTGGCAACCTAGGGTTGAATAGCGTCCCTTTGAGTCCCTTTAGCTCTCGGGGATCTTGTTCAGCCGCTCCCATGGATTTTCTTAGCTCTTCTCTGGCACATGTCATCAGCACCAACGGGCGGACCCATCCAAGTTTCCTCTTGGCACAGTTGTTCCGGGATCCTATTGGTGGTGCACACAATTTTGTCCGAGCCGCGTCGGGTGCGATTACCTGCATGTATGCTGTTATCATGCCATGCGGCTCGAGACGAATTTGACTCGCACGAAAGGGTAAAAAGGATTCTTTTGGGTGAATGATAGTTAGTGCCTCGCGTTGTCCCACCAGGCCCAACCACCAGGCCCAACCACCAGGCCCAACCACCAGGCCCGGACTTGGTCTGTGGAACGCTTCATCTACATTAAGCACAATTTATCTATGTCCTATATTTATTGTTTACAAAGAAAAATCAAACTTCAGACGCAGAAGAAAACAGCTGCAAAAAAAGTTGCAAAAAAAGCTGCAAAAACGAGGAAAGAATTTCCAAAAAAAATTGAAAAATAACATTAAAAAATATAAAGAATATTGAAAAGAAACCCTCCAAACGGGACTGGATAGTATGCTCCATCTGGAACATTTACGAGGGTGGGCGGGTTTACTTGCCCATGTACCAGCAACCTTGTCGGCCAGGGACTCACGCGGATTTGTGATTTCTTCTCCCGGTAATGTTTCGGACATGTGCTGGGATTTCCGATGTAGAATTTTTTTTTTTTAAAGAAACCATAGAATGGAAGTAATTTCAACCGCGCAAAGGCCCTGGACCCCCACGTTTACTTTCCTTGTGGTGTTTTGTGGTGTTTTCTTTTTCTTTTCTTTTCTTTTTATTTGAACTTTATTTTATCTTATTTTTTTCTTTCTCGGTGCCACTTGAATTTTTTTTTTTTTGGGTTGATTCGAGCCATTGCATACGAGGAACGTGTTAGCAACCTAAACAATATAAAGATTTGATCATCTTAGAGCTTCAATCAAAAAAATAGTAAATGGTTCGAAATATTTAGTATACAAAATATTCGAGGCCCTGAAACCATCGGGATTCTACTTCACATTCATGTCTCAGCTGTAGAAAAATAGCAAGATGGGTTTGCGCCAATTTTCCGTGCCACCGCGCACATTACTGATAACGACGTGGGGGGTTTCCGTCGCTCGTATATTAAAAACAACACATCTCGGGTATTTACGGATATTCGTGGATATTCCCCGAAGAGCAACCAAAGGGTGGTTCCCGAAACTTGGATATTTCGTCTTATTCTGTGATGAAAGCCGTTTGTGCAAAGCCCGAGTACACTGAAACTGAGGTGAGTGGATTGCTAATGGTGAGAGATAACACATAACTCACCAAATCGCCGTTCCCCGTAACTTAATATGCTGAAAAGATGGAGCCCCAAAATTAAAATAGGGTGAATTCAGAAAAAAAAAAAAAGTTTCCTTAATCTTCAATTCTAGAACCTAGGCATTATTTTCGTTCTTTGACAGCTTTCTCGTGGTGGATGCTTTCTTTAGAATGTTTTATGGTGCACTGCAGGTGCATCCGAATGAGGCCGCAGAAGTACGAGGACGGGAGGAAAAACAAACAAGATATGAAAAGGCAAGATATGAAAAGGCAAGATATGAAAAGACTATATATGAAAAGGCTAGATATGAAAAAGCAATATAACTAAAAAAGACAAAAAAAGATTTTTTAAAAAAATGCCTTCTTTACATATCAAAGAATTTATGGACTCTTTCTCTAAACTAAAATAATGTGTGTGGTTTCGTCCCAAGAGAAAAGAAAAATGCATACAAAAAAAACCACCACATCAATGTCCAAATTGGATTTGTTCGCCGCGGCCCTCTCGGATTGATACAGTCCCGTGTCTTATCTGTACCACCCACAATAATTCCGATTAGGCTAGCGGATCCCCGGTTTTCACGCGGCGTTATTTGGGTTCGGGGTTTATCTACAGGCATGGGGCGTATCTCGCAGGGTATCTTGCAGCGTTCCGGTTGTGCTGGTGGCCGATACAGTCCAAACAAGCAGGAAAAAAAGTGAGTCTTGTATTAGAAAGAATCTTTATTCTCTCTTTTCTTTCATACTATTCTTCACACTTCCGACGCCCACAGTGCTTACTGTAATTAGAGCTGTGTCGCAGGTACTAAATTTAACCGTGCTTGTCATACTATTACAGGGAATAATCCAAATTTTCCACATTATTGGTATGAGCTTTCTCAGTCTTATTAACGATCATTCAGTTTACTATAGTAAGTTTTTCAATGTAATTGTTGGGGCTTGATGCTTCCATGATTATGTTGACGGTTGGCTTTGTGGACTGTCCAAATAAGCATTTCTTGATGCTTTTCGAATTACACGATACCTCCTCGGAGAAATAATAAACCGCACTTTCTGTCAGCTCCAGGTCCGGTGAACCATAGGTATTTCAACAATAGGTGTAATATTGTACTTGATATTTGCTTGGCTCTTTACCCAGAAGGGGGAAAGGCCGGTTATTATATAATCCCCGATTCTGCACTTGCGGCCAACAGGAGCGGCTAAGTGGGGTAAATCACGAAACAAGAAAGCATAATAGCTCACCCATGGTGGCCGAGTGGTATCGGCTCCCAGTGAGCAGAGGGACGTAGCGGCCAACCTCAGTGGGCCACGTCGAAGTGGGCCATGTTTCTGACACTTTCCTCGTCAACAAAGACCCGCTGTTTGAAAATTGCCAACAGTTTGGTCATCTTTGGCTGAGAAACCGCCCTGTTTGTTCGTATCTATGAATAACCTCCTCACACAGAAGATTCTCCTTAGAAGATAAGTCCTACAGTATGAAAGAAGGATATAAGCAAAGAAACGACACTTTTCACCTGGCTGTACGTTTTGAACAGGCTTTACGTTTTTCACCAGGCTTTACGCTTTTGACCAGGCTTTAGGCTTTTGACCAGGCTTTACGCTTTTCACCAGGCTTTACGTTTTGAAGCTTGGAGCTGAATAGCTGCGCCGCTTCACAAAACCTGAATCCTCCAACAACATCTTTTGTTCAATTAGATGTCTAGCACTCGGTTCCAATGCAACAAAGTCGAAGCTTGCTGTAAATAGTGTATCCTAAACAGAACTTCGAATCCAAATACATGACACATCTTCTTGGGATATTTTAAGACATCACACCTTACTCTTATGATTCAGGAAAAGAGCCAAATCCATGATAACCCATCTGCGAATACTATTCTAAAAGGTTTAATTTTACCTAAATTGCAATTCACACTCAAGATAGTAGACTACTGTCAGCTTGGCCAAAGATTTCTAGCAGGTTTAAACAAAGAATCTCCACCGCAACTTCTCTGATTGGGACTTACGATATCATATATTGTTCAATATATTACATTCCTATATTGTCGCAATTCTACTAGCGAAAGAACATGACGCAAATGATGTTAACTTCACTGAATTCGATGATGATAGATCAATTTAGCAGAAAAAAAAGCGGAGTGGCTTTAGCTATGGACTAGATTCGAACACGTACTGGACTCAGTTGTGGGTGGCCCAATGACATGCTTGTCCTGCCAAAGATGCAGAACATTATGACATTTTCGAATTGTCCCAGGGAAGGTTCTAGATTTGAACTCTATTCCGACGTAGTCCTCGCGTAGCTTTGCAGGAGTCGCATCCAAAGACGCGATATCTAGCCAGGACCACTTGGTCCCCAAGTTCTGTTTTCAGCTGAAAGGGCAGTAAAATTCGTTGAGTTATAACCACACTTCACATTAGAGCTATTGATGGGCCACAGTGTATCGACAGAGGGACGGTTTTCCTTGTCGCAATCATTGAAAGCTTATTTTACAATATTTAGGCTTTGGTCATTTACTTTAGCCTGTTCCCCCGGTCATAAAGGCCTATTTCTACCATATTGAAAGCAATTTGTCACGGAGGTATTTCTCAATCATCTGTTTTGAGTTATTGACTCAATTCCCGGTTGCTGGAATCACCCGGCTTTGTGTATTTTAATGCATGTGTGATTATGATTGGAAACTCTTCGGAACCTAGAGTTCTTATAAGAATGTTGCCACGGAATATGTTAACAAAATACCTGAAGTCTCTCTTATACCCCAAAAGGGGGTTGGAATGACTGCTCTTGAAACACTTATTTTATTTGCTGATAGCAAGGCATTCACTCCATGCTTGAATGCATCCCCGTACGTCAATTGTTCTAACACTTTCGGGTTCATATGAAATAATGATGATACATCTCTAGTTTGCAGCTGGTATGAGTACGATTCATGGAACTCTTTTGCTGGAGGGAAATAAATACCACATCTGATGTGTCACAATGAGCCCATTAGGGTCTTTTTGACACCTCAAACAATTGCATAGTCGTTCATCATCACTGAAGTAAAGTTTTCAAACTCTCACAGGAGCACTAAGGCTAGTAATCATTCATAAGCACTGAAGTAATATGTATGATTATGTCCCAGGTATACAATTTATCCACAACAGGATCTTATATGTGTCTTATACCACCCATGTTTACAAACCCTTTTGAAAATCCAAAGTCCCCTCTGTTTTTCGAATATTTGGGAGATGGTTCCGCTGGAACAATCTTGGAAGAACAAATCTCCTTGTGCACGTTCGTCAATGTTTCACTAGCAGCTCATCAAGAAAACGGTGTTTATGGCATTCTAGTAAAACGGGTCACCAATCACAAACAATACTGGATTTTTAACACACTTCAACATAATCAATGTTCTACGATTAGCTTATTTCTCGACCGTTCGGGGGTGCAAAACATAGATGTTACTCTTTGATCGGTAACTTTATAAGTGCTTTTTTTCTGTAAGTTGTTATCTTAATTCTCGGAAAAATGAACATTGCTCTATATTTTTGAGTATGCTACAAATGCATTGAGAACTAATTTGAAAAACACGGAATCAGGAGAAGTGATAACTGGTTTTGAACGTAATCGGTTTTTCCATTGATGGGCATATTTTTATTTTACAATCTATCGATGGCAGCTCGTACAAACGTTGGACGAGTCATCGTGTTAAAGAGCCCTACGTCGTGATGATGAAATCTGCAACCAGTGCTATACAGCGGCTTGAAACCGATTCTTTGTGACTTCGATCTATTTTAATACCAAAATTCATAGACAACAAGAAGGATAATCGTCTACACAGTGAGCTATTGACCTTCTCAAAGAAGTAAAGCTGAAAGGCAAAATTCTTTCCTTAGGATTCTACCATTTCGACGAATCTGGCTTCGACAAGAGATTGATGGCAAATAAAGGGCTCGTTGGGGGACCCGCCAGGAAAGCACACAGGATCTCGAACCTTTGGGTGGGTTAGAGAAACTTTGAGTGAGTTAGGGAAACTTTGGGTGGGTTAGGGAAACTTTGAGTGAGTTAGGTCATTTTAGGTATCGGTGGTGGCCATATACCACCTAGTATATTATGCCCCAGTAAGAGACAAATAGAGAATCTTGGTTTATGGATCTTCCCTCGACTGCTGCATTGCACTTTAAGCCCACAAAAATAATGTAATAATGAAACTGGGTTGGAGTGGCTCATCAAGAGTCCAACGAATTCTCATCCACCTGTTTGAATTAGCAGAATTAACCCATTTTGATGCTTGAAGGCTACGGTATCCATCCAAAAACATAGTAAAGGAATCTAGTGAAGTACATTTCACTAACCCGCTTTGTATTTCCCCTTGCACATGTTCGATCTTTTGACACCTTTTACTTCTCTCCGACAAATGGTGTTTACATCGAGACTTAATTTTTTGGAGCTCAACAAACGCCCACCTGTCTCTGTAGAAAAAGTTTGGGTAACAAAAACCCTATAAAATCGCAAAGAAGAAAGTCTTCTCTGTGATCAAATCCAACGAATGATGTACACTTGTCAGGGCACGACAGAAAACATAATTCAATAGTCATACTTCTTGAATTTGTTTAGGAGCAGAACTACCGACCGCTTATAAAGATGAAACAGGGTATGAGAGAAGATTTCAGTCAAGGAGATCAACAAAATGACTTCCTTCTCTCCTTTAAGAAATCTTTATACTTGCTGCAGGCTATCAGGCAACCAGGTTTGCAGATTTGCAGTCTAAGAAGACAGGTGAGTCTGTCGTGGGGCAACTTCCCTGATATTACACCACCACTACCTGGGACAAAAAGCTTCTTTTGGAGAAAGATGACGGGGAGTTTAGTAGACACAAGTGAAGGTGATTCTCAGCAAGTTTAAACCTAGTTTACCAATGTATTGGTAAGAAGTTTACGTGAAACACTGTTCATTTGTACTACTTGCGCGCTGTCGGCCTCTTGCTCAATATGCTTGTCACGCTCAAAATTAGAGGGTTTTTTTATCCAAATGAAATTTCGAGTAATACCGGATGCTGGTGGGTATCCTTACATGGGAATTCAGCGAAATTACATAACAACTGACCGACAATCCTCTGTTTGAAAGTGAGGGAACAACAGAAGCAAAATCAATATTTTTGCACTCTTTGTTCGGGGTCTCGAGCTTTCAGGGCATGCATCACGTGTATGAGGAACCTTTTGGGGTTAAAGTAATGAGTTTTGTGGCTTCTCTCCACCTCTCTTCATTCTGATGCCAGGAAACCCGTCGCCAAATAAAACACCACAGATGCTTCTTCAAAGAAACAACCCACTGTGAACACTGAAGAGCTAGGTTACAGCCGCCAATATTGCTCAACACTAGCGTAGGCTCGGCACCAAAACAACAGTTACAGATATATTTAATGCAGTATAAAAAGATGTGGGGTGGTTATCTACTTCTTCTCCTTCTTCTCCTTTTTGTCCTTCTTCTCTTTCTTGTCTTTCTTGTCTTTCTTTTCCTTCTTTTCCTTCTTTTCAGACTTCTCCTTCTTGTCCTTCTTTTCTTTCTTTTCCTTCTTGTCCTTCTTTTCCTTCTTTAGTTTCTTGGAGTCCTTCTCTTCGTCGTCCTCATCTCTCTTTCTCTTCTTTGGAGCTTCCTCCTCGTCGTCAGACTCGTCATCAGAGTCAGCAGCAGGGACAGGTGCACTGGCAAGTGGAGCAGTGGCATCGGCATCGGCATTATAGGCTCTGGCCTCGGAAATATCGATCTTCTTGGCATCTCTGGCCACTCTGGAGGTGGTTCTCAAGTCTCTGCCCTCCAAAGCGCTCAATCTAGACTCGACCTTGGCTCTGACCTCCATACCGAAGTCACCAGAATCGTCTCTGTCCTCGGCCAAGGAGTCGTATCTCAAAGCGACGGCAGCCTTGGCAGCAAGAACTCTGGCAATCTTACCCTTGTTCTTACCAGAAGCCTGGCCAACCAAAGATGCGTGGTACAACAAACCGTACTTAGGAGTGTCGTGTTTGGTCTTCAAGGCTCTGAACAAGGCCTTCTCTGCACCCAAAATTTGGATGGTGGACGCAGGGGCCTTGGCCAAAGAGGTCAAGGAGCCGGCGTGGGCAATTAATCTGGCACCAACCAACTCACCAACCAAGGAAGTCAAGTTGGGGGCAATGGCCTTCATACGCGAAGACAAGTAGTTGGACAATTGTTCTCTGTAGGCGGCAAAGTCAACAATCTGCTCGGCCAACGCCTTGATGTTGTCCAAGTCGCTGTCGGTGATTTCAGTACCCATGGAGACCTCAGCAGCGTTCTTGACCTGCTCCTCGATTTCCTCGGGCAAAATCTCCGAAAGGTCGGTGTCGGCAGCCTTGGAACGGATGCCCATGGTCAAAATGATTCTGGCGTAAGCCACCGAGTCGGTTATGAGCTTGGCCAACTCGGGAAAGTGCCAACCGTACCATTCCTTACATCTCATGGCGTATGTGTTGAGCTCCTTGTCCAAGTCGTCCAACAAGGCAATGGCCTGGACAATCATGGTATCCACCTTGTCGGCGGAAAACTTCAACTTGTGTCTGCCGATGGAGTGGGCTAAACCAAGCGACATCTGCTTCAACACCGAGTCGTCCAATCCGGGCAAAAGCTCGGGTAAGAACTCTCTGATAGATCTGTGCAAGTCCAACGATGCCGCATCCGACACCACGGAATAGTTTAACCCCAACTTGTTGATGGCATTGCCCAATTTGGCCTCCGACACAACCAACGTGGCCTTTTTCTCGAGCTTGACGTCCTCCAAAAGCTTCTTCAAGTTGTCGGAAACCCGGCCTTCAATCACGGCATTTGCTTCTTCCAACGCATTGGCAGCGGACTGGAACTTCTCGAATCGGTGAATTTTGAACTGCTCGGCGACTTTTTCCGCAGAGTTCAAGTCCTCGATCAACGTGGCCGACTTGTAGATCTTCTTGTCTGCGGCCTTCAAGAGGGCGTACCCTGCGGCTGTTTCGGTCAACACGTATGCCATTTTTGCGGTGTTGTAGAGTAGATACTTGTGCTACTTTTGCTTTGAATGGAGAGAAAAATTCCGCACGATGAGGTGGATGGGAAAAAAATGTCTGCTGGGAGTGCATGGGGGACGGTGTCGCCTGGTGTACGGGTGTTGCCCTGGGTGCTTGCTGAGCAAAGATGTGGTCCTAGTCACAGCAGGCGTTTTGGTTGTGAGAGACTTGGGCATGTGTAGGGGGAATAAGTTGGGGGAATGTGATGATTGTTTGAGAGAAAGAGTTTAGAATACTTGAGGTGTTGTTGTGTAATGTATCTGTAACATCTGGTCTGTTTTGGGTGGTTTCGCGTGGTTTGGTGAGTGCGGGTACTAAGTACTAACCGTGATGGGTGTAGGGCATGTTAGAATGTCGTTGGTTGAAATTTATACCTGAAACTTGTGGACAAAACTTTCTGGGTTATTGAAAACTTTCTGGGTTATTGAAAACTTTCTGGGTTATTGAAAACTTTCTGGGTTATTGAAAACTTTCTGGGTTATTGAAAACTTTCTGGGTTATTGAAAACTTTCTGGGTTATTGAAAACTTTCTGGGTTATTGAAAACTTTCAGGGTTATTCAAAACTTCCAGGGTCATTCAAAACCTTTAGGGTCATTCAAAACCTTTAGGGTTATTCAAAACTTTCAGGGTCATTCAAAACTTTAGGGTTATTCTCTCTCAAAAAGTCTTGTCTGTGGGTCAAAACTTGCGTGTGCATGATTGTATTGGGTTCTTCTGGAACCCCCGCCATTGGTTGAAGCTCGTAAACTATTCACATAGTTGTGTCTTCAGGAATCGTACCTTCGTCATTGTTGGAGCTGCAAAACTTTTTATCAAGAGACTTGGTCTTGTCAGCCACAGTTGGTAATGGTGCCACATTATTCAAGATTAATTCAGCCTATGTCATAATCACAACAAGCTGTGATCATACCCATATTTGTTGAATTAAGACGAAAATTACCGAGAAGCTATATACTATACCAAACAGCCTTTATGCTGTGGTCCCTGCCTAATTTGATGTGGCTGCATTGCACACCCCTCGACCCAGAATAGACACCTACAGGGCTTCTGGCTTCCCGGTGGTGATAATACATTGATCTTCCCCAAAACAATTCTAAAAATCACCAATTTACTTCGAATTTCGCCGGGCTCCAAACTGAGGAGGTCGCCTGGTGTACGGGTGTGCCCGGGCTGGCTGTTGTCTAGCTCTCCTCTCTATAATGATAGACTTCGTCATGCGGACCAATCGCTTTATACTTGGGTTTAGAGCCACGTCAAGCGCCGTCAACAATAAATGATTGCATCATACTTGCATCATAGTTGCAATCATAGTTGCATAGTTGTATTCTTCATGCTTGCATTCATGAAATATCTACAAATACTCCATGATTGGGCGACAAAAAGGAGTACTAGCTGAATGTCTATCTAAGTACCGAAATCCAGCTTAAACTTCAATGCTCAATGTTTTCACGCTCAGTCTTGTTTTCTTGGTTCACTCTGCTGCTGAAGGGTCCGACAGCTCAGATTGTCGCAACCAACTGGCCTGATAAGTAGGATAAAACGGTAATTCAACTCATCCAATCCAAAGGCAGCCGTCATGTCTTTGCCTTCTCAAGAATATGATAACTAACGTGACTTGTTGGTGTTGATATGTACTTTGATATCTGGGCTAGTATTAAACCCTTATGTTTGACTGATCTTTTGTAATTTGGAGCTTCTTCGAAAAACACTGTGCAAGAGGAGAGATCTTTTTACAATACCCCTTTTCCCCTTAATAACACTTTTATGAAAGCACTCTTTGGCTGTTCGAACAATGAATCTTCGACTGTTTCTCACGGTTTTCTCATCTGTTTCTAAAGAAGCGATCAAACCCACGCCTAGCCTTATTCTCGGTCCCTTATTGATATATATATAAGTCAATATTACATATGTAAGGATTGATCGGGGTGATGCCAGTTCGGTATGATCCCCGTTCTGAGTTGAAGGCTCTTTGAGCGGACAGCGATAATTTCGAATAAAAATTCCTTTAGACCCGAAAACCCGGCAACCACCAAATATATATGGAATACGCTAGTCTTTGGTTCCACGAGAACACAAAATAATGTTTTATTACAACCAGAGTTTTGTACAAAGAGCCTTGTCACTTCTAGTGTACTACTTCTCCATGCCTGATTTCCAAGATCCCTTTTTTTTTTTTTCTTTTTTTTTTTTTTTAGTTTGGGCCAACCACCTTTGAAATTCAGAGCTGTAGTTTCGTTTTCACTCTTACTGGTTTCCACAATCTTGGTATATTCTCGGCCTTATTCTATCAAGGGTAATTTCTATCGGCATTTTAAGAGTTTTAGGTGGAAACGAGAAAGATGGTGGTGATTGTTTAATAGGTAAGCTCGCTTCTGAAAATGCTAAGTAGTAGAAGAAAGATGTGGATCATCAGTTTTCACTTTGGCATTTGTATGCCAATGATAGGATGAAGAGCTGACCCGATTATTGAGAGTTGGTCCAATTATGGAGGGCTTATCAAATTATGGAGGGCTTATCGAATTATGGAGGGCTTATCGAATTATGGAGGGCTTATCAAATCATGAAGAGCTGATCCAAGTGTATGAAAGGAGGTTTCACTATCCAATATAGACAAGCGAAGGTTCCAATGCCAATGACTATACCATTAATGCAGTTCAAGAGGAAATAATTTGTTGACCAAGTTAACTACCACGTTTCTAAAAACTGCGAGCAGAGACCTTTTGCCTCACAAAACTCTAAATTTTAATGTGCCTTCGTTTAAAAACTTTGTATTTTATCTTGATACTAGTTTTTGTTTTAGCTTTGAATCGTGCATTTCGTAGAGGGACTTATAAATACCATGATATGGTTTCTTACGGTGGTCAATATGTCTTAAAAAAGTCAATTTGGAACACTGGTCAGGACTGCCACACTTTGCGATGCTATTTTCTCTAAGAAAATTCAAGTCTGGAGACTATCATCCAATCTTTTCAAAATTCGTTGCCTTGCCTCTTCCCCTGGGTGGCCCAGCGGGAGAATTTAAAAGAATAAATGAATGTTTGAGTGTCATGTGGAACTGAAACTTTCTAGAATGTAGGCAACTAAAAGGTCGAAGGTTACGGGGTATTTAATGCTTCTTAAACCTTATTCTGTAAGCTTTGAGGAGCTTTCTCTTGAAATAAATGAAAAGTTTAGAAATTCCACTTTTTTAATATATCTTAAAGACAAAATGAAAAAGTTCTTTCTGCAACACAACGACTGTTTTCTCATAATAAACACCAAAAGGTTGGAATGTGTCCCGGAGAGCCGGTCTAAAGAAATTTGAAAGACTCAGCCTTAAAAAAACAAAAGAACGAAATCAAATAAAGCCTTTGGGAAGATTGGGAAACTTTCCTTTCACATACAAGTTGTAAACCCCAAAGAATGCCTCGTCACAGGAACCACTCGGTGATCTTGTGTCTTTACTTTAACCAAAGTAGCCAAATTGCCCCTTTGAAGTGCAAAAATGATTATTTTGGTCACACTTTTGTGCACTAAACCCCACGGGAACCAATATTATCAAAGGCGGGTAACAGGACTTGGACCAATTGGGAGGACCAACACTTGCACTTATAAAAGGGCCAAGCGGGTTCCAAACCCCCAAATATGTGAATTTTAACCTCCACTCACAATACCTCCACTCACAATACCTCCACTCACGGTAATTTCCCAGCTTGAAACTGTTACCTTTCACGAACAATATTCTCTTGTGAAAATACTTCAGACAGAACGGACCCGCTCTAGACAACATTTTATGCGGGTGCTCATGACCGGATGATTAATAAAAACGCACAGTGTCCGCAGTTTTGAAGGGCATAAAAAGTTTACAGTCCCGCAAAAGTGCTAGTTGAAATTCCCACATTTATGGAGAAACAGACGCCACACGCAAAGAACGTCATTCATTTGCTCAAAAAGAATCTCCACTAGTGAGGTATTCCTTATATCGCTCAGTGAAAACCATGGTTCATTCACGGTGTTCAGTGTGATCTAAGCGTTTAAGATTCTTTCAAAGCCTTTTTGCTTTTAGGAAATAGGGAATAATTAGGCTTTTTTTCAGGATAAAAATTAATTATAACTTTCCTTTCTTGTGCTTTTACATGAATTATCTAGAAGTAAAACCACTGCGGTCAAAGTCCCTGACTAGATGCAACACTGAGTCCTCAAACCCAGCAAAAACTATAGGAACTTTTTATTATTTGAGGAATCCAAGTGGAATACAACCTAGGCATTTTCCTTTGGCCTTCTAGAGACAAATATCTTACAATTTAATTACCTTCCCCTCTTTTGAACTCTGATGGTAGAAGTATAATACCTTAAAACCTACAAGTGGGGCCTCTCATGATTTTTTTTCTATCTCTTTCTTTTTTTTTTCATTTTCCATTTGATTTCTTTGTTGCTATTATTTTCCTAAGCTTGAATGCTCACACCTCTCAATATGAAAGTATCCCATTTGTTCACCGCAGTACTCCAATCTTCATTATTACCTACACTTGAAGCAACCTCTACCTTCGACCACAACAAAGCCATGAGAGTTCTTCAAAGAGAATTATATATAAAGGAATTCGGAGAGTTTGGAAAACTTGAAGGACAAGGGTTTCAATTTAGTACATTCAACATAACATATGTCACTGAAAGGTGTTTGAAAATGTATTTGGAAACCCTACACTCACATATCTTCGAGTCCTATTTTGATTCTTACCGATTTGGGTCGAAGGTCGAAGAAGCCGCACAAGACCTTTCAGATATAAGCGACTTGGTCAAAACTCTTCAACCTCCTAACCAAGAAATTCTGAAATTGCTCCAAATTTGTGTAAACATCTTTCAAGTCATGGTGTCTGCTACAGAATATTTGCACCATTACAGCTTACCAGGAGGAAAGGAGAACACTTTGCTCACATTTATGATCGATCTAAATGTCAGGCTTTTGAAAATGCAAGATTTCCCAAGATCTCTGTATCTGAGGTTGGAATACGCCAGAAAGCTTGTCCAATTTAGGGACGAATTGTCTTCTTGGGAAAATGATTTCAAAGATATCCATAATGTGTCGGTGGGTGTGAAGCTTTTGTTTGACGAACAAAGATTCCAGGCTCGTGAAACGATTGACTTGTTATGCTTTCAAATTCTTGATGGCTTACAGGAACTAGCCTTCCAAGGCGAAGAATTATAGCATATTCTTGTTTGATAAAGCAGGGCATTGTGGGTATTCAAATGGTCTTGAGGAAATGTCAAGAATGAGTACATCAAACCTTGTTGAAGGAGGTTTGGGTTTTTGCTTTCTTCTTCTGAAGAGAATTTCGGAACCGGTCACGTTGAATGAGAACGGGAACTCAACGCTTTCTTTGAATGGTGTATTTGAGAATGCCAGGTTTCACTTTGAGTGACTTTAAAAGATGCATAATTGCCTTAGTTCTTAATTGGGGCAAGTTTATGCTGAAGCAAAGTTCATCATGAATACACTCTTTGACTCTAGAGATTTTTCGGAAAGTTCTAGTAATAAAAATCCCATAAGATGCATTTTAATATGGAATCTATGGTTATTTCTGCTGAAACAAGCAAAAACAGAACACAGATAAAATGCACCGAGGAGTGCATCTCTATTATTATAGCTTAGTATATTGTGTAACCTTTTCGAATTTGTTAACGAGCCTTTCCCTAAATCTTGAATATTTTCCCTCTTGCAATTTCAACCACAGTGGTCTTGAGTCAAAGATAGATTCAGAACGGCCAAAATCATTACCTCCAGTTGAACGAGGCATCAGAGTGTTGTGAGAATCTGCCAATAAAAATATATAGCCACCCAATTTTAAAACAGCAAAAAGATCTTCTTAACCATTCCACTTAGGGCAGAAATAATCCAAACCTATAGCAAGTCTTTGCCTGGCCCTTTGCGTGGTTACAGTATACACTGCCAACTTTGTCGCCCCATAACAACCCATTTTACCACGTATAATCCCATAACCCCATTAAGATTCCACATCATAGCAAAGACTCTAAAGATAATTGTTTAACCGTGGAATCAAGGACAGCCAGATATAACAGAAAGCAAATATGTACAGATACATAATAAAACAGTCTGGTTTAAATGGAACCAATCGAAAGGTCGTGCGTGCCTTTATTTCCACCCAACCTGTCACGTGTTCCGGTAAGCCCGCGCCATGGTAGTTAAGGCCTTGTTAATGAACTGGCGTTTCTTTTAGATTCCCTTGTTTCATTTCTTCTTGAGATTCTCCAGACATATGGGCACTGCCAGTTCACTGGATTTAGGTATTTTAACTATTTAGGGTGTCAAAAATATCCAGTTTCAAAACTTTAATGGATGCCCTCCCCCTCTCTCTCTCTCTCCCGCTACCAATAACAGGTACAAATAACAGGTACAAATAAGGATCTTAGGGCAAATTTTGTGTGTGGAAATCTTTTAAACGCTGGGTAACTAAAGAGAGCATAATACCAGAAAAAAAAATTCTTTATTTTTTTTTTATTTTCATTTTCATTTTTGGTTTTGTTTCTGTTTTACAACCTTCGCTTCCCATAGTTAACCTCTCATTCATTTGCCCCCTGTGTGTCACTGTTGGAGTATACGCCGAGAAATTAATGTCATTCTGCGCTCATATTGAAGGGTCATTCTTGTGGGTATTTGCATTAACTTATCAAGAGTATTCACCCAAAAAATACCACCAACACAAAAAGAATCCCGTCTCCGAACCACCAACGCCTCTTACTCCTAACCCCAGATTACCCGCTTATCGTCACGTGCACGCTCCCATTCAGGTCGCAGTCGCAGCAGCAGAGTCAGAACGATTTAACGCGCGTAAAAAAAACGAACCGGAGTGGTAAGGTTCGGGCCCCAAGGCAAGCCCTGCACACATTACACTCATGATAGGACGGTTCATGAGGTTGTTATTTGTCCAGACACTACCGTGAGCCTCAATGCTCTGTATGTACCCTCTAGACTTCAACAGAAAGGACATCCAGAATCGAGGGTCCATGAGTGTAAAGGCAGATTACATTGATTAAAATTGCTACAAAGGAAGTTCTCGCAAAGTAACATTCTCCAGAAATACTCTATGTACTCGCATCTGACATTTCGTCATCAGTCTCGTAAACCAAAACATCCACTGAGCTTACCTCACGACGATCGCTTTCCGATAGGTTCGTCCACAAGGCTGCAATTGCTTCAAAGGTGGGCTCATGCATCGATTTTTTTTCAAGCCTCTTCTCGATAAGCATGGGAAGAGTGTGGTGAAGGCTTTCTCTGTATTTGTCGAGAATCCAACCTAACTGGTTCATTCGGAGACGGCCATTATGGAGTTTTGGCTTCAATCTTTTGAGGAAACGGATAACAGCAAGTTTTCTCTTTTGCTGTGCACGGACTTTGATTGTCCATTTTGATTTGTATTTGGCATTGCGCTGCTTTATGCTCATCCTCCCTGGCGATGGTACATACCATTCATAAAGCAATCTCATGACAGTCGTATTTTTTTCCAACTTAAATTTGGGATGATCAAAGTCGGGAGAAACCTTAACTCGATGGGTTGGTTCTTCTGACAAGCTTGGATTCTCAAGTTGATAATTCATGGCCTCCCGGGATTCCATTGATGTCACATTCGGAATGGGCATACCGCTTAAACAAGCTAAAATTTGCGATAATTGCTTCAGTATGTGTCTATTCTCGCCGGACAAACGTCTATTATCGTCGAACAAACGTCTATTATCGTCGAACAAACGTCTATTATCGTCGGCCAAACGGTCGAACTTTTCCGATTGAGCCTGAAGCTTCTCATT
>JAJMHT010000105.1:0-35995 GCA_030583145.1 Metschnikowia vanudenii
CTGAGACTGTCGTGACCACTGATGTTGCTCATGAGGATACTGGTCCATCATCCATTGATGTATTACCAACTATGGATGACTTTGTCAATCTGGTTCTCTTGTTGGGAAAATTAGATCTTTCCGTGTGGATTGATCGAGGTGGTCCTACTGATGAAGACGTGCGTCTATTCGCGCACCATCATGTACCATCCTCACAAAATCCCAAGACGCGCTGAAATTTAACAAATTTAAATTGGGCCAACGTGATTGCACAGGTAAATTTTAAAGTTCTGGAATTTTCAGATATTGTTTATGTGTATTCATTGAATAAATTGTTTTTTCAAAGAGGTAGCTGAGTGTAAACTCATTGTGGGATTTGAATTCGTACAGTACATTTCAATTTAATGGAAATTTTAATCATATTCGCACATAATCTTTTTGTTGAGAAAACAATTAATAGCAAGGAAAAGCAGAAATAACACCTTTTTTAGTTCAATTTTTATACATTATTCAAACACATATCAGCTTCTGTAGAGAATTTTAAGATTATAAGCTCGATTATATAAACGTGGCTTTGGTTGTTTTTTTTTTTTTTTGCCTCTTTATTGGGAATTCGGGGGTGTAGTCTTTTCTCCTTGTTCCGGTTCCATCCACCATGGTAGCCTGTGAGAGGAACAGATGGTGTTTCGTGTCTAAAACTTTGTAAAATTTACCATTTCAAAAAAAAAGAAAATGGGAAACAAGATACTTTTGGAAAACCAAGGACTTTTAGCAGAGCTGGGAAGTGTCCAAGTTGTCATGTCTATGTCAACACCATGTCCCCACTTTTCTTTCAGACTCCTTCACAGACGGCAAAATGTCATTATTAAGAATACTCTAGGTACGAAAAGTACTTTTATGTAATGCAACACGAAGTCATGCTTGTTTTTTCGTTTGAGTTTAGGGGTATTACTGAAGCACTTCTTGAGTAACTTCTGAATCAAGTAACTTCTGAATCAAGTAACTTCTGAATCAAGTAACTTCTGAATTGAGTATTATAGGCAACAATGACCCCAACTGAAAAGCACTGGTAGGAAGAGTAGATACCCTACTTAATATCAGCTGCTTTGTCTCTGTAACACTTTGACTTCGTAGAGAAGGATAATCAGATATTTGTGCCAGGAGTGCAACCCCCGGGTCAGAGGCTGACCAAATTTGGTCACATTATTTTAGAAAAATGGGCTGGCTCAATTACAGGCAAAGCACAATGATTACTTGCTTCAGTACACATGTACAACTTTGATGGGATTGATTCTGCAGTCGAATAATTAGCTTCCTCTCTTTTTACAAGCACTGGCTTTAGGGTAATAAATCCTTCAGTCAAACCGGCAGGTTTCGTGGGATGTCCCTTGGCAATATTGAAGGGCATGCTTCATCTTGCAAAACAATTGCCGAATTCAGCCACGTCTGCAATACGACAGGCAAAGCAGGGATCACGACACGCTAAAAAAAAAAAAAAAAAAAAAAAAAAAAAAAAAAAAAAAAAGAAAAAAGAAAAAATCAAAATCAAAAATGTGATTGCTCTTTTGAGGAAGTGGAAAAGTATTATCCACACTTATAGGAACTCTACAATCTTACTCCATTAATGAAAAGATATGACGGAACGCTTGAACGAAGCGTCGCTCACGGTTAGGTAGAAATTGTATACCACGGTTCACATAATACAATCGAAACGTGCTCTGAAAGGTCCACATTTTTAAATCATTTGAGTCATAGTAATGAAAATCGGAGAATCGCTTTACAATAAAGAAGCAGAATCGCGTTTTTTGTCCCGAGTGTGTGCGGTTTGGGGATAGTGGAGTATAGTAGGAAGAACTAAACGGTTCTTATTTGTCGCAAGAGATCCTTCTAGACATATGAGGTAACCCCTTGAGAGAAAAACTTTTGGAAGGAGAGCCCCTTGATGATACTTCATGGGTGAGGTCTTCATGGGTGAGGTCTTCATGGGTGAGGTCTTCATGGGTGAGGTCTTCATGGGTGAGGTCTTCATGGGTATGGAACCATGGGTAAGGCACCATGGGTAAGGCACCATGTATCCCTTGCATAGTTTCCCGATACTTTCTTGATTCAAGGCACACGATGATACGAACGGACCAAAAGTGAAATGCTGCCGCACTAAAGTCTCGTCTTTCTACCTTTAGGTGTCATTTCACTCTTGGGTGTCACGAAAACTATACCTAAATCGAGCAATGATGCCAATGCGAAAACCACATGCCAACATACCCCATTCTGGGGTGGGCATTTTGGCTATTACAACGATTACACTCTGCATTTAAGGTTGCATGGCGACAAAATAAACATCCCAAATCCTCAAAGTCAGCAATCCAATGAACACTGAAACGCAACTCGTCTGGTTTTTTCAGGACAATCTTCGGGACTTGTTTCCCCCAAACCACTACCTCTGGAAACACCCGGTGCAGTTGCAAATAGTTCAGCCATTGAGGCTCCAACAGTAGGCCGATTTTACTGGAGTCAGTACTTGTTAATCTACCTTTCAAGGTATGTTTTTCCAAAGCGGATGAGCGTCCCAACAGGTCTGATTGAAGTGATACATCGTAGTGTGGACTCAGGAGTTTCTGGGTTTGAAACTCGTGATTTCACGCAGTACTATAATCCAGGAGAGCCAACACCCGGCCATAAGCTCACTGACTTGTACTAGGGCGATGATACCAAAACCGCATACTCACTGATGGCGTGCTTGCAAAATATGGCACATGACCGAAAATGGAAAAGGATCAAACATCTAGTCTTGGGATGGATATCTCACCTTTGTTGGTTGATTGTCGTGTGTAAGCCAATTGACCATGAGATGACCTCAGCCGGTCTTGTAGTGGATTAAAAAACATCGCTTTGGCGTTTTCAAGAACCTGCCTGATCACTGAGCCATTCAAAGACACCACAACCGAAGGAATATTCGTCATATTCAAATGGAGTTTTTGGCGGGTCACCAAAGTCCATAAAATCCTTCATCAACTCTTTCATTAACCATTTCATCGACCCTCATGAACCCTCATCCACCCTTTTCATCTTACCAACCATTGGTTCTTCCTGTCCATTTTACCATATCATAATCTCGGAGTTCCGACTTTGGATTGTGTTCAATGTCATAGACTGAATCCAGCAACGTTTTCTTCCAATGCCCTAAATCAATTCGCGTAATTGGTATGTTGGAATAACACAATAGTCTGTTGAGTAATAAAATGCAACTTCTATAATTCTTTCTAGGGGTGAGAAGGGACTTGATTCGCATGAGATTCGGTCAACTCAAGATCCAATACAGCCAGGTTTCGCTAAGGTGTTTGAGTAGCCAGCCGGTATTGTTGTACTTTAGTTATCTTGGTTTGTCATTTTATCTTTTACAAATATTTCCACCAAAAATGAATCCAATAACACCAACAAACTCAGAGCAAAGGCCTTTCTATCAGTTTTTCTCAACAATCCCTCTACAACCAGAGAGGCATTGGATTTGACCCGATCGAAAGCCAAAATGAAAAATTTATCATGTGTCCCATATCTGGTTTCCCTTTAATTGTCACGCCCATTGCAAACAAGTAAGTACCGTCCATCCACTGGAGTTGAGAGGTAAATAGCGAGTAACAGTATTAACCCAGTGTCTTATATTATGAAAGATTACCATTCTGACATCAGTGGGTCAGCATGCTGTCGGAGCCCTCAATCATGTGGTCCATATCAAATTGATCAAGAATGAACCAGAATCTAGTGGGAATTTTTCAGGTGTGATTCGAAAGCCAACTGTCTCGACCGCCGATACTTTTGAGTAGATTTCATAGCAAATGCGAATACTCAAATACCAATCTCCAATGAATACACCATAAACCGCAACAGAACACCCTTTACGTCTTCCGTTCAATCATCTTATACCTCAGACAGAGAGAGTTTGCCCCGTTTTCCATCTCATACAATGGATCGGAAAACTTCCGCTCCCAATGCCCCAGTTCGATGTCCCGTTGGAATAAACTTCGGAAAGAATGTTTCTGAAGGTTCCAGCTTATTGTGCTTTTATTCGTGTGATCGACGGGGAGAAGAAACTTTACAACGAGACAGGAAAGCTCGGCAAGCAAATAGTGCGCAGAGTAGTCGTAATTTGTCATCTCTTTCAAGAAGAAATAAATATCAGCTGAATTCCAACCCATTATATTTTGAGAAGTGAGCATTTTGTTTTGCACAAGAAGCCGGAAGAAGTCTTCGTCCCTTATAAGCCGGATCACGACACACGTGGGACAGGGGTGGCCGGATTTGAAATCCATATCTACAAATTGAGATAGAAAAATGGATTCTTTATTTTGCATGTTCTTTAGCTTCAATCCAGTGAAAAGCAACGTACCTAAACGTGAATTCTGATCTAAGATCTGAACATCTGGTCGTGAGATATAATCCTGTACAAATTTCAACGCCTCGCCGGTACAAGAAGATAGTTTGACTAAGAGATTTCTGTATCCATTAGTGTAGTGGTGTAAGTAAATGTGTTTTCGAAAGTGTGGGTAGTTTTCTCTCACATAGTCAAAAAGATCGACGATAAATGGCTTCAACCAAGAAAAAGGTACTTTGTCAATGTATGTGCAATACAACGACGTCATGGGAGGGACAAAAATGGGGGTTTCTGGCATCTTTTCTACAGGCATTAGCTTCAGAAACTTAAAGGCAAATAGCCGTGCACCCCATGGCTCCTGTGAAAAATCTAGATACCGCAACACCGATAAAATTTCTATATGTTCATATATCCGCCCGTTGGTCAAGACTTCGTCCGGTGTTATGTCTGCTAAAAACTTGAACTTCTCGACTTTGAGAAGACCTGGTTATTTTTCGGACACATTTGTAATGAAATGCAACATATACTGCCCAATCAGATGTGGTAAGTAGTCTGATTCCAAGTAGCCCGCCACTAGGGAGTATATTATATCGTTTTCCACCATGAACCGCTCTATTTCTCCATCCCAACAATTCCTTACCTCGAGCATCCTAGGAAATACGAAACTTGTGTTGAAATCCACCATGAAAGCAACGACTTTCTCTGGTGGAAAGTATTGGCAGATTTGGTCTAACTCTAAAGGAGCGAGTAGTGATTCGAGTACATACACATACGAAGGTGGTAGGGTAGCAAGCCGTAAAAGCAACAGCACTAGATTATTTATTATGGGAAAAAAAGGAAACTCGTAATCGAACTTAGAAAAGAGCGAAGGCTTATGGTGGTGGATTCCTTTTGTGAATTGTTCCACGAGAGCCCGATCTGGCTCGACTTCGCCAATGGCAAGTGCACGCAAATGAGCGAAGAGGGTTTCAGTATCCTCGTTTAGTTAGAGTTTATGCATTGGCGAAAACTTTAATAGAGTGTTCACAGCAAGGGTCGTGAACCAAGACAGAAACAGTCAACATAGATGGTGCGTAGGAGGATTATGGAGTGCACGCTAGTGTTTTTAAAGCCGAGCCGACGAGCAGTGTTATCAGAGTACTTTCTGCAGGACTTGGTCTGCGCTTATCACAATTAGTGAAAATCACGTGACATCATCACAATTTTGGGGCAAACAATTTTGGAGAGATCTGTGCAGCTTTGTTCCGAGCCGTTTATAGTTTTTGCAACTGACAAAAAAGTGATGGGATAGGGTTTAACCTTGCTGCTAATCTGTTTAAAGGTTTTAGACATGAATGTCCGTAGGCTTTTTCTTGTTTTGTTGTGCAAGAAACATATAGTACCTATGTATATTACTGTTAGGGACCTCATATCATACGACTAACTCTTGTTGTGATTCGTCTATGGTCTCGTCCCGCATTAATCATCCCTCTATTAGCAAACTTATCTTATAGACACACCATATGGACAGGCAGCTATATCCGCTGGAGTTCGCTAACTTTACTGATCATCACTGAAATACACAAGACATATTAACCAGCCGTACTGCCTAGATCCTGACAATTACCTATGTATATTAGCTATGTATATTACCTTTATATATTAGCTATGTATATTATCTATGCATATTACCTAATGTTATTGCATACATGCTCAGTCTTGGGCAGTACAGACAGAGGCATATCCTACTAGTCCTTCGATGTGTATTGGTACGAGTCACTCAAGAATTAAAGTAATTTCTTTTTGCAACTGATTTCCCCGTTAGGAATGACCACTCATTCCTCTTCAGCCACTGTATTACTTTGTTGATCTGGCAGGTTGCGGCCGTTGTAATCTAATTTTGAATAAATCCTTTAAACTTTGTTGCATTCGCAGAAGTAGGCCAACTTCTCTCCTAATTCTTTCTGAACTAAACTGAACTTCTTAAAGTCAATTTCAATTAGGATGCCAATGACAACCCTTTCATCTGCTGTTGTATGAGGTTTTCCCAGAAAGGGTTATGCTCACACCATGTAGAAAAGGGCCTTGGCTTTACTGTGTTCGTTAAAAAATAATAAAATACAGTTTTTCTGACCCAAGAGCGGTAGTCACGAGAGTTGTACACAGCATTACATTACTTCTAATTAAGCCTTGCCGTCTTTGTTGAGTAAGCACCCTTGTGAAGAACACCCCGCCACAAAGCAGTTCTTACTGTCATCGTCCATGATTGCATATTCCTTTATAACGAGAGGAGCCGCGAAAAGAGTACCTTACCATATGATAAATTATTATCCCAATACCATTTACCGCACGTTTACAACACGTGAAACTCTTGGATCAATGTTGCTAGGTGACGCTTTAAAGATAACACGCTAATTCACACTTTTAAGGCTCTGCTATTCAAATGGTACCTATTTACTTCACTTGTTGGAACAAACAGCAAACCAGGTTTGTAAATACATATGAACCCGAAATTCTGCAACAAATTCTGCAAGAAGTACCACCTGATGTTTGATTAGCGTACTCAAAGGCTTTCGAGCTGCCTGAGCATTATCAAGCATATGTCAACCAATGACACTTGATAGCGCAGTTTGTATGATATATACTCACATTTTCTGTTATAGTGCTACCAAATCCGGTGCTTTCACTTACCTTTTGCAGCTTTAAAGGCGAAAGAGCGTCTAGAAATAAGTGCAATACAAGTATAACTTAGAAGTTTCTTATCCACCTGATAGTTTCACTTCCAGTAGTTACCAATGCTTCAAATCTAGATTCCAGGCACTTGCTCATCAATATTTAACAAGAAGCGATGCCTATAGGCGACCTATGATGCACTTTATTCTTAATATATCTCACTTAAAAAATAAACAGCAGGTACTTTTGCCCAGAAAAGATCCTGGTCAACAGGTTCCTTTAAACGCAGGCAAATCACAAAAAACCAAAAAGCTCTTCTCTCAATTATCCAAACCCAAGGCTTGCCTCTGAGACTTGGAAGCCGGATCGAAATAAGGAATCTCTGCCAAAGAAGTCACACGAGTGCCGTGTCTAGATTGCTTTCCCTCGTGATCCCAAACGGCATTGTGGTTTGCAATTCTGTTGTCCCAAATAGCAGAAGTTCCGAGCCCATCCTTGGACTTCCAGTTCCATCTGACCTGGATATCCAAGTTCTTCTCATACACATCAAACAAATGTTCCAAAATTAGCTTGGACTCAACGGGTTCCAAACCTACAATACGCGAGGTCATAGATCTGTTGACAAACAAGTATTTCCAGCCGGTGGCAGGGTGAGTTCTCACGAGAGGGTGCTCTCTTTCCACAAACTTGGGACCAGCTAACGGATTCTCGCGGTCAATATACCCATGGGCCGAACGGTAGATGGCGGTCTTTCCATCCAAAAACTCTTGAAAAGCCGGTGATAACTTATCATAAGCAGCATAACCCGAAGCCCACAAGGTGTCGCCACCTACTTCGGGGATAGTGTCATTGTGTAAGTGGGTAATTCCAGCCGGCTGGAACTCGTGCACCAAATCGGCGTGCCACTGGCCATTGCCTTTGCTGTTGTCTCTGAAGGTGAGAGGTACTCCATAGAATTCTTTGATGTAGTCTTGCCAGATGACACTGATACCTTTCAAGTCCTCGCCCTCGACGGTGTTGGGAACCCTGGGAATCTGAGGGTGCACTTCGACCTGGCCCCAGTATCTGCCCAACTCCAACTGGGTCTTGGGCGACAAGTCCTGGTCCTTGAAGAAAACAACGACTCGCTCTGCAATCAAGAGGGCCAATTCGTCCTTTTGCTTATCGTCCAAGTCAGCAAGCTGCAAACCCACGATCTCCGTGCCGATGTGGGCAGTTAAGTTGTTGACTTCTTTGGCAGCGCCGAACAAGGCCTTTTTCTCCGGGTCCGCGTTCTTGCCCCGTTCAACATATGGGTACTCCTTGTTGCGGATAGCGTAGGCCTCGTCAACGAAGGTGGGAATCTGGTCTCTTTCTGGAACCTTGGGGTACCCCTTGGACAAATCAATTCCGTGTCTCTCGAATCTGCTTCTGGTTGGTTCGGGCAAATTTTCGAGCCACGAAGCGGCAGCGCCAGTCTTGACAGGCTTTTGGTAGCTTGTACTGCCAATGATGTTCAACTTCTTTAACTTGTTGACAAGGAAGGCGTAATCATTAGGGTCTTGGGTGGTGGTCGGGGTAGACGTCGGGGCACCAACAGGTACAGCAGCAGGAGGAGCTTCAGCAATAGGAGGGGCCATTTTAGTGTAGATGTTTTTGGTACTTTTGGTAATTTGGTTGACTTGTTATTTTAGTTTTATGCTTTGAAGTAATTTCCAAATTGCCCGGCTTTCTCCAATCTTTTATATGAGAATCTTGCCCGATCCTCCAATATGATTAGTCAGATTCCGTTGCAGCTATGGTAAGCCACAGTATTTTGCACCCAATGGGTTGGTTGCGCGCGGCGCTTCTTAATATGCACGGCCGACTAAAATCCGCGCATATTGAACAAAAGTGTGGAAATGGAACCCAAAGCAAATCACTTACTGCTTTTATTTATATATGTAGACAGATATTTTACACCCAATTTGTAATATGCGGTACCGTTTTAATATACCACCCATTTTTTGAGAAAGAAATGCCGGTGCTGAACACGTGACTAAGACTTTGAAAAACAGCTTTGAATAATGCAAACTGTGGCGCGCAGGGTGCGCCGAGGAAAGCAGGAATTGACTTTAATTGCAGCAGAAATCATCGGAATTCGGTGTTCCGAGAATAAGAAAAGCCTAAAGAATCCCGTGAAACTCACCGTTTTCCTTGTTACTTCTTTCTCAAAACAATTTGCTCTTGGGTGTGGCTCTCGTATTTCGGTGCACTTGGTGCGGTGTGGATTCATGCATGTTGCGTGCTTTTGATTGCGCAAGATAAGCTTTGTTGGCGAAAATGCAACCGGAATTAAACTTTTTGGGAACCTGTTATGAGCAGGTTGATATATAAAGGGGTGTTATAACGTGACCACGTTGTGTGGTAACTATGTACTGCTGAAGTAGTATATAATTTTATCATTTCCAATTTCTCTTTTCACATCCACATGTCTACATTTTTTCCGGAAGAGTGAGTTTTAGAGACGGTGGTGCTTAGTAGAAAACTAGCCACAGGCTAATCGAGCCTATCAATACCACTCTTTACTGGAATTTAAAAGCAACTTTTGGTTCTTCGGAATACACCGGATGCAAAAGTTTTATTCCAACGTTTTTAAATAATATTTGCTATTATTCTGTTGATTTGGGACTTCCAATTGCTCCAGAAAGCGTGACCCGAAGATCGTTGCATATATTCTTATCTCATATGATCTTCATAGTCAACAAGATTGGTGATTCTTCTTTTAAAATAATAATTAAAATAGTAAAAATGCACGATTTTTGTCATTTATAAGAAGCCGTACTTATCCATAATAGAGTAAACTACTCTTCTGCTATTCATTCGTACTGTTTTATATGGTTGTGACAAAGGAAGAACCCGAAAGGTTTGAATTCTGGAATTGACAAGACTTCCATCCTGACTGTTTGTTTGTATGTAGTCCAGGAGCCTAGGGTATAAAGGTCACTGAAGTTGAAGGTTGTGAACCGTAAACGTGGCAACGGCGTTGGCGGATACAAACCACACTTTCTCAAGGAAACTTTCTAATTCAGAATAAAAGTTAGTTGTAATTCTCAAGAGATTCGAGTCTATTCATGGGTCAAAGCCTCTAACTTTAAGTAAGAAGGAGAAAAACATACTATAATTTAGTGAAGGATACTTCTCAAAAAGTGGATTTCTTATTACTATTATGGTCAGTGGAATATTCATGATTCATACATGTTTCCGAAAAGGCTTATTTGATGGGTAATATCTGGACTCTTGGTCCAAATTGTGAGAACAAATAGTCCATAGATTTGTAAAAGGCTGTTTTCTATATGAAAACCTCTATTTCCATTCAATGCTTCTACTTTTACGCTTCTACTTTACACAAAGACTTCTACTTTGAAGAAAATCCTAAACTTTAAATGACAACACGCTCTTTCTTTTGACTCTTTGTGTACTTAATGACTTCAAAAAGTGGAAATGAGCCCGAGGTCGTTGAGAAAAAAAAAAAATACAAAAAACAATTACAAACTAGCTTTTTTTCGGTCAAATCATTCGTCTGCGAATTTCCACTTTTGCATCCTCAATGTTACGAAGTGATCACGGTCCAGGTTCTAGATCTGGTCGCCGTGCGGAAGTAGGCACGAGTGGGTGCATATGGGAGTGTGGATGGTAAATATGGAGAAAGTGATCAGTCAATATCTGAATCGTTGTATATTACCAAGTATATCCTCTTCAGTACTAGATTCAGAAAAATATGATTTGTGCGCGAGACTCAAAGTATGATACTGCTCCTTTCCCATGTAAACTCCAGTAACTTGGTTCTGATTATATTGAAGAGCGAAATATTGTGGGCAAAATAACCACATCAATTCATCGACCTTCTGGCTTGCAATTCATCAAGCAAAATTTCGTATTATTCTCCAATTCATCAGCTTTGTCGGTGACCTTACTCTTCAAACAGTTCAAGTCTGTATCTTGAATTCAAAAGTGTTTGAAGGGTATGCATTTGGTCAATCTAAATATTCCACCCCCCGCTCAAAGAATCTCAGGAAGATAACTCAAGACATAATAGGAACACATGCATTCTTTTTAGAGACTAGACTCGCCATATGTGTCCAAAGAAATAAGGTCTCTTTTTTCTGCCTATCGGCTAGAGTTTAATGATGAACGGGCTTGTTGGGTGGGTAAGTGAGGTAATTGTTTGTCAGTCGTAACAGTTATCACGAATTTGCCTGCAAACTTGGTGCCTCAGTTGAGATCCAAGTCTATAAAAAATGTTTTCCTTCCCAAAAAAGTTTGAGAGAGATTTCTGATAGAACTAATAAAAGCCAAATGGCTTGTTTTTATCCACTTTAGCAAGATCTGGGTGGGAACGGAATTCGTGGAAAAATTCCCACAATTCACCTTGGCCGCATAAAAGGTTCAGGTAAATATTCGGGTACGCTAAGATTTACCACTTATTATCCCTTTCATTGGAAAAAATTGCTATCTTTGTGTCACAGAATTTAGGAAAACTTACAGCACCTGAATTTAGGGGACCCAAACACACTGGTACATTTAGTATAACATTTAGGTGGTCGAAATATCCAAAACTAAACAAAGCCTTAACGGGTTGAAGCAAAATCGGCACAAACAAACACTTTCCAAATAATCCGTCTAAAAAGGCTAAGCCAGGTTCTCATTACTACGAAAAGATCCGATTCAGCAGAAGAGTTTATGATACGGAAATACAAGAAAGCGGAACTGCAAGAGGTATGTGATGGAACTATGGTATAAAATATAATTATGGTTGAAGATTTTATACGAGAAATATTACAATCATCCAGAGGATACGACTCTACATCTAACGTATACAGTGTAGTACAGTAAACGTCTAGTGATTCCAGAGTAAGGCATCCCGTATACTGTTCGTATTCCTTCAAAGTGGATTATTCCCTTTCAACTGGACCCAAGAAATCCATCACTTAGGTTAATGTGGCTTTGCCATAATGCACCATCGAAACTCAATAGATGTGATAGCCTTTATGAGCAAGAAAGCTGTTTAGCATTTCTTTCGGTCGCTTGAAAAAAAAAAAAAAACAAAGGGAGGATTCTCTCCTTAACCTTCAACAAAAACCATTAAATCAACAACCGAATAGGTCTAAGGAAAGGCTCAAGAATTCCCACGACCCACTGTCAAAACATTTTATAGCTGAGGGTGACCCTCAAATTAATTTTATCATGTTTAACGCCATTAGCCTTTCTTTAATATCATTTACCATTAATTTTCATCCTTCACCTTGCTTCGAAGTTTTTCCACTTGTTTCGAATTTTTTCCCCTTCCTTCACATCCTTCAACTTCCTACACCGCAATTTACTACCATATCCTCTGGATACACCCTTATAACCCTTCTCGTTAATAGGGACGAACCAGTTCAATCTCTGATAAGCAATCAGAAAACCAAACCCTGGATGAAACCAAGTTGATACACCAAAAAAGGCCTTTGATCTTTCCACGTTTCACAACTCGATAGCATGATATCGTAACTGACCACATACTCCCGAACAAAGTAGGCGGAATGTGTTGAACACGTGTTCTCGTGACTGTGGTATATACCTTATTTAACGTTCAGTATATAAAATACCATCAAGAGTAGTGTCTTGCATTTACCCAACGTAGTGTGTGTAAAACTCAGAAGTGACTTTTGTCGATTGGATCTTCTTTTCTAAGTTTTCTCTATCTAGAATATCATCTAACGTGGTAACCCTTATCAGTTGTCTATTTATAACTGGTATTACTATTCTTCCCTACTACCCTTATTATCATGTCTGATAGTGGTAGTCCATCAGGAAGAGAGGATACTGTTAGAACACCTGACGACGTTATATTATCTTCTTCTATTCCTGGTAACCTTTCTTCGCAAGGTGGATCTAATCCAGGGGACTCATCTCCGGAGAGTCTGGGTTCAGATAGATCCTATTCGCTTGATCGTCCTTGTGGGAACAAGTTTATGATATACCACTCAACAAAATGAGAGAGCATACATTCAGCAGAGTATTCGCTGCCAGCCATAATACTGAAAAGTTGCAAGATGTCTCTTCTATCCCAATATCTCAAACTTTGCATGTGAGTATATTATTTTGTATTAGCAAACGAAAAAACACTTCGTCCTTTACAAGTGCCAACACACAACTCGCTGGCAGACTCGACATCCAAGTTACCAAAGTGAAATTGGAAAAAGCTCTACTTCTCCGGAATGTTCTCGAGAAAGACACTTTCGAAAAGTTATGCGCTCGACGAAATATTTTTATCGAGGATATCGATGTCTGGAAGAGAGAGAAACTCGAGCGCAAATTGCAACGCTTCATCAGAACTGCCCAAAGTTTTTGAAATATACTTTGGTAATATCTAACTTATGCATTTTCGGGGGTTTGGGTCAATATATTTGGATAGTTCGCGAGTATGAGGTCAAAAACTTGCCAATGAGAGGCCTCCCCTAGGCAAACCGAACACAATCCATCCAATGTTCGTATAGATCAGTCACAAAGCAAAAATATGTGCTTCCATCTGGCAGAACCTCCAAAGCTAACACCTCCGGAAACGTAAACGGAAATAATCTCACGCCCCTCGCCTGCTGCGAAATATCTAGAGACATTAGAATCTGCATAACCAGTATGTAGTTCTGGGTCCAACCTTGCGTGAGAATTAGGTTTTGGTTTATGTTCACCACACATTCGGCAGTTACAAGGTTTGGGTTTACCCACAGTACCTCGTCCATCAACCGTAATACATGTTCAGATAGTTCTGTTCTTTTGTGGTCTGATTCAAGAGATCCAGGAGAGAAAATCAATCCATTTTCTGCGATGAAACGAACAAACGCATCGTCCTCGTGAATCCTCTCCTTCAAAAACCCTGCCATGAAATTTTGTGTGGGACGATTTCTGAGCAACTACATTCTGTCTCGGCCAACGTATACGCAGTTTCGTTAAAATCAAAGGCAATAGAAGCTCGGTGAGTGCGTCACCATACTCTGACGAAGCCGTGGGGATCACCTTTAGGAGCAACAGTATAAGTTTGTTGAGCACATCACTATATATCAGGTCATCGTCGAGATAAGAGTGACACGCACGTTCGAGGTCAAGCTCCGATATAAAGAAATGCACAAGTTGCGTATTCTCGCCAACTGCACCAGTGGCTAGTCCACGTAAATGGGTTTATAGGAAGGATTATGTGTGCTGGTGTATTTTAGGGGCCTTGACCGTCAGTAGTGATTGTGAATTTTGTAATTTGGGGCATTTTTCATGTTCCTCGGGAATCTGGTGTTCATGACTTATCACAGGAGTGCAAGGTCCTAATCTCGGAAAATTTGCACCGCAGAAAAAATCAACTCTTGGAGTAATGTCAAGTTTTCGAGTCTGTTTTTCGAGTCTGTTTGTTTTCAACAAAAAATAAGCATCCCTTTTTGTTTTAAAAACAAAATAAAAAAAACTCACTTTCTCCCAGTGGGTTCCTTTTATCACAATTCCACTTAACCAAGCCAGCTGGGACGCATTAATTGTTGACCAAGTCACATGCGTTGGGTGTCCTAATTTGTTCATGCACGTAAGCGGGACGACTATTGTTGAGTGTCGGAGAACTATACTCCTTTGCCCGATTAATGACTTCCCTCTTGATAGGTAGCAGAGTCACGTCACCATAAATTATAAGCACCCTAAGGTGATTTCACTGAAGGACACGGCACTGACGCGCTAGTCCTTCTATATTGTTGACAGGCAATCATCAATTTAGAATTGTTTAATTGGTATCCTTACTTCCAATGCCACCAATTTCCTATCAGTCACTGTAATTCTCTCGATAACGCTTTAGGAAATGCTCCTTGTAATCTGGAGTTCTAGGAATGTCTTTTTTAAACATCCACGGATCTGCACTATCGGCGGGTACGTCTTCTTCATATGTCACTCTGAACCAATTTTACTGCAATCCATTCAATTCAGTCACTAAAATTGATTGAAGTCGATCTGTATAAGTCTTTGTTCTTTCACTGAGCAGTAATCCATATGAATAATGCATCCATTTCAAGCTCCGATTTCGGGATACCTGATCCGTCTCTGGATCAGATCGTTACCATAGACAGAGTCCCCTAGGGCGATGAATATTACACGAGGATACATCTGACAACCTCTTCCCCTCCACAGGGCAGATCCCCTCAAGGTGCACACATAGTGAAGTACAGTCACACCTACGTGACCTAATGTTACCCATATGACGGCTTCAGGTCTCCCCTCGTGTACCAGTCATGTGGTCTCTACACAATTTCTCAGGACAACATATTAAGCCCCACCCAAATATACTTCGGGCTTGATAGGGTGAGCGGTCTCGAAAAGCAGACTCGAAAACGGGACATTACGTCAAGAGTTGATTTTTTCTGCGGTGCAAATTTTCCGAGATTAGGACCTTGCACTCCTGGGCCATTCGTCACAGGGAGTTTCACCCCGTTGTATTGGTGAATCGTCCAGGCGAGTAATTTTAATCCATCATCGTGGTATCCATTATCTGAACCTGCGGTTCGATATGGGTCAACCTACGACCGTTTTCCATTTCATAAAGACAATCGGACAACCCGGTCTTCCACATTCCCAAATCGATGCTGCGACACAAAAGAAGCTGGCGAAGGGCTGCACGCTTATCGTTCCAAATCTCTGTGCTCAGCATTGTGCGGTCAACTGTGATAAGGTAAGTCAGAACAAGGTAGGGGAGCTCGGTTATCATGTGATGGGCAGAGTAGTCATGACTGGCCATGAGTTTCAAAAATACAAAAAGACGGGGTTTCTGCCAATTCCTTAAGTTGTCGGATGTGAGCATTTTGTTTTGCACGAGAAGCCGGAAGAAGTCCTCGTCCTTAACAAGTGCAAACACACACAGGGTTGCAAACTCGCCACCTGATTTGACATCCAAGTCAGCAAAGTGCGACCTAAAAAAGGAGTCCTTCTCGCCAACAATACGGAGATCGATTTGAGAGAAGAAGTGGTGGCTCGAAGGCACTTTCTTATCCACAATGTCAACATCTGGACGAGAGAGGTGTTCCAGTGCAAACAGAAACGCATCGCCACCGCAACCAGAAAGCTTAACGAATATATTTTGGTATGCGATAACATAATCATCTGTAAAGGTGAGGGCTAGTCTATGTGGGCAATTCAGCACCACGTGCTCAAATAAGTCGGCGATAAATGGCTTCAACCACATGAAAGGCACCGTCCCCACCCATTGCCTGTAAACGTTAGCCAAAAGCGGGAACCACGCGCCTTTTTGGTGCAGCATGTCAAAAGCCAATACCTTCAGAAACTCGAACGGAAAAAGTTGCATCGCCCATGGCTGCTGCGAAAAGTCAATGTGTGCAATCGCCGATAACATCAGCACATAATTACAGAAATGGGTGGTGGTGAGAATTTGGTCCTGCGAGACGTTCCTCAAGAAATTGAACTTTTCCGCAGGTAGAAGCAGGCGGTCTGCTTGCACTACAGCCAGAATCAACTGGGAAATAGAGGTTGTTAGAGAGATTCTCTCGTGGTCACATTCTACCACGTCGGACACGAGCGCGTAAACTAGATCGGTCTCAGCAACAAACTTCACAGCTGATTCGTCCACACCGACTTTCTCCTGCAAAATATTCAACGTGAACTTCTGCGTGGCGGGGTTTCTTGCTGACTCTAGTATTTCTTGTGGCGAGATGTAGATACAGATCTCGTCAAACTTCAAGGGGGCAAGAAGTCGTTCAAGAAGCCCCAGATACTCGTTTGCAACACGCGGCACCACCCTTAGAAGTAGCAGCACTAGGTTCTTGATCAAGGGATTGTATAAAGAGTCATTATCACGGAACGAATAGAGGGATGGACTATGGTAGTTGATGCCGATTCTGAAGTCCTCCACGAGGGACGTGTCCTCACCAACTTCGCCATTAGCGAGCGCACGTAAATGGGAGAGGAGGGCTTCTGTCTCCACGTCGATATCGGGACGAGGTAACATTGCGGTGGGCGTTTTGTGTGTTTTGTGTGTTTTAGCGGGCTCTAGCGGGCTCTAGCAGGCTTTAGTGAATTCTTGGATGGTGAGAAGAATGGTGAGGTTTTGATCTAAAAGGTCAACCGCACGCAAGGACTTACGTGCAAGATTTGAATGCGCAAAGTGAGGAAGGCGGTGCAATTTGAGAAAGAAGTTTTTGCAGACCGGTTTTTTTCTTTTTTTTTTTCTTTGTTTTCTCGGGAACTGCAAGTTGTATGTGTAGAAGTTGTTTCAAAAGGTTGGCAAGGTGCTTTTGAGTTTATTCTGGAAAAGGTTGTTGAATTTGAAAAAGGTGGTTTAGACTGTAAGATTGTATATTGTCATGTTTCGCGCAACAATCACAGGTTTAAAGTTTAAAAGTTTTGAAGAACATTTACATTTTTTAAACATTTTGTTTTCAATTCAAACTAATTTTTCTAATTTTTCTAATTTTTTTGAATTGAAAGGAATTCTGTTGACTTTAAGAGACACCATAGTCATTGAACTGAGCGTCACGTCTACGGAGGTGAGTAGTATTGTGGCAATATTACCCATCCAAACCTTTTTGCTTTCAGAAAGAACACAATCCACAAAAGACATACCCACAAAAGACATCCCCGCAAAAGACATACCCACGAAAGACATACCCACGAAAAGAAGAGTTTTCACTTCAGCTTGGTACTGAATCCTCATTCAAAGTAGTGGTGTCAATAAACTTTTTCAAAGAAACATCTTCTCACCGGTAGATATTGTCAAAGTGTCTCACCCACACATTCAAGAACTTAAAAACTAGATATCTTATAGAAAAGAATTTCTAACTGAAGATGAAATCACCTTCAGTCTACAAGACACTGTTTCACTCGAAATCTGTTAGGGTGTGACTGAGTCTCTGTTAGGGTGTGACTGAGTCTCTGTTAGGGTGTGACTGAGTCTCTGTTAGGGTGTGACTGAGTCTCTGTTAGGGTGTGACTGAGTCTCTGTTAGGGTGTGACTGAGTCTCTGTTAGGGTGTGACTGAGTCTCTGTTAGGGTGTGACTGAGTCTCTGTCAAGATCTCTGGCCCGGATCAATAAACTTGGATTTAGTGTACTTACTGACTACACCCACCTGCCCGAACATTTCACCGCCCCCTCCGAATTCAACTTCAAATTATTTCGAGTGCTGAAAGAGGAAATATTATTGTATGCATTTCTGTTCCAAACACGATGTATCCACAATTCTAAGTCCAATTTCGGGAGCCCGCTCTATTGAAATGTCAGAAATCGACTGCAAAGAGAAAGACCGAAACCCTAATAAACAAGTCCCAAAATATTGGGCTTGGAAAACCCAATATACTGTACGCAACTACTCATGGATCCACCCACTCACCGGGCCACTCAGACGCGACACATGCCATTCGTGTTTTTTAAAATCCGATTTATTAGCAAAACAAATACATATTTTATACAAATAAAATTTGACGAGACTTTTCAGGACATGTCCTTATTGTGTGTCCTGAAAGGCCACATTCTCCACATGAATACGGGCGGCGTTTTCGCTTCGGCTTCCATCTTTGGCCTGTACGCTCGATTCATCATTTTGACATTCTTGGGCTTCTGGAACAATAGAAAAAAAATGTCCTCGAACATCCTCGACCTAAAGATCACTTTCTAAAATGAATCATCTTCTAGGCCTTGCCCTTTTGTTGTTGTAGCTTTGTGGCTACGCGTCCCCTCGTCACTTCTGTTGCAAGGAAGGTTGCCGATCTCAAATGAATTTGCGCAGATTGGACAAGCTTTTTAATAATCTCATTTAAAGGACTTCTGGGTCCGGCGCTGACTGTTGGAAGCCACTGATTGGCTAAGTCTTCTAGTACTTGTAATTTATCTTGCCTTAATGGTGTTCTAGGCTCATCTTCAAGGTGTTCTAGGTTTATCTTCAAGGTGTTCTCGTGGGACTTCTCGAGCCTCCTCTTCAAGCTCGGATATCATCGATGTAGATGTACAAATGTTAAAAGGAAACTTCAAAATTGCATGATTGCGCTCGGGAGGATATAATCCGGCAGCTCTAGAGGCACTTTAAATATTATCCTCTCTAAAAGCCTGAATTCTGGCCTGAGAGTACGCGTCAAGGAACTCAAATTGGTCAATACTGTTAATGCTCAATGCTGCCTTTTCGTTTACCACCTTTCTGTAAGCCCGCTTTCAGACAGCAAAACAAACAAGAACGAGCGGTTGAAGGCCATGGGGCGCATGCTCTAGCATACATTGAATTTTAATAGAAGTTTCTTCACAAATCTCCTTGAACCTCTCTGTCAAGTCACTGCCATGGTCATCAAATAGTAAGAGACGATGAGTTCTCTTTGTAACCTGGGGTGAGGGTATAAAAATATTTTGGAGCCAGCTGAGGGCCTTTTCAAAATACTTCCCACCATTCTGAGCAACAGCTAATCGCCTTCCTCGCGGTATGATCTGAAATCATGCGTGTTGCACGTTCTTATCTTTCAAAATTATAAGGGGGGTGGAGTGCGGCACCTGCGGCACTCATATACTCAATTGCAATAACTCACTCATGGTTTTAGGGCTGAATAACTACTGGGTCTTCAAGAGTATCAGCTCTAGTTATAATTCGAGTAACTGATAAAATCCCCAAGGCAAAACTAGTCTCGTCCACGTTGTAAACCTCGTGTTCGTTAATTCCGAATTCTATGATCGTGTTTTCTACCCGATCAAACCAATCCTGGAATCTTTCTGGTGCCTCCCAATAAGCAGGGATGTAGCCACGGGGCCTAAAGAGCTTACTAGTAAGCTGAGGGGTCCGCTTTAAATATCTCGATAGCCAAATATTTTCGATTGTCGGTGGTGGCCTCATTCCGCGGGCTGCGAGGATCTGATTTGCCATTGTTCGAACTACCGGATGATGTGGAGGTACAGCCACACAGTAAAGGTAGAGTATCCATTTCTTCAATGATTTCTCCCCATTTGGCTTGACTAACTGATTGTTTGCACACGCTCTCTGCTTGCTTTGTCATCCGTTCAGCGAGCCTGAAGCGTGGTGCGGCCACCTGAAAACGCCTTTCTAGATCACCGCACGATAGATTTCGTTCCCTCTTTTTTTCTTCAATTCATCAAAGAATGAGAGGGTATTCATCTCCTAAATTATCTGGCATTAATTATGGGATTGATGGCATGAAATTGAGCTTTTGAACTTGTTGCAGAAACAAAACGCGTGTCGCGTCTGGGTGCCCCTGTGAGTGGGTGCCCCGGTGAGTGGGTGCCCCGGTGACTGGGTGGACCGGTGAGTAGTTGCGTACAGCAGCTCCAATAGCAAGAACAAATTGCCAAAGGAAGTCAATGAAACAACGGAAATTAATGAAGCCGAGTCGTCAAAATTCTTTGTTGTTGGATTAGCACCACGAATAATCGTAATAAAGATAGATATACGCATAATATGGGGGCATCCTCAAAGCAGCTGTGTCTAATTCAAAAACGGGGAGGGGATACCAATTTTAATGAAATTACCATGTCTTCTATCGTATTGATTATCCTCTCGTTCTCATTCACTTTTTGTAACATTCTAATCCAACTATTTCTTCTAATTATTGATGAATTCCATGTATCCTTGAACCCCACTGTAGTTATAATGGTTGGAACTGCCTTTTCGGTGTTGGCTTAAAGTCTTTTTGAGGGAATTTAATATGTCATTTATTGTATTTTGAAATGGTTCCAGAGGTATATGTGGAATTCGCTAGGTAGAATAAAACCAGCAAATGGAATCCTCATCAAGAAGCTGGCATCCTCCTTAGGCTATTCAGCCGGTAGCAAGTGACTGTGAAAAGAAAATCCCAAAAATTCCCACCTCAAAATTCCCACCTTAAATATGCCTTAGTTTTTGGATCTCGATTTGTTCGTGTGGGTCAAGAAAACTACTTACAGCGGCCTTCGTGTCATAAATATGTCACTATACTTAAAAGCAGGCAGCCCAGGCCACAGCACGAAGAATAAAGAAGGTGGTATCAATATCAATCTATCTTAGATCAAAACCGAGATTTCCGGGGACCACTAATATCGCGCAATCAACCATACGGTGGAGTCCTCTGTTTGTGAAGAGGCTGCACTACACAACCCCACCATAAGCATGTTCATCCCGAATGTGTTAATCTTTGGAAATCAGGAACTTCAAAAAAGAAGAAACAGTCACCAATACCAAGAAAAAAACATGCTTGAATCCTATTTTCAAAATTAATAGTTATCTTGGCGTCGTTATACAGACTGGAAAAGCCCCTGGAACCTATCGAATAATGTTGCAACATTAGTAGCTGAAGCTTGATCTAGAACACGTGACGCTTCATCTGAGGGTGTTAAATTCCAACAGGTAGTCTCTCGAAACCCCGAATTTTGCCATCAGTTTACGAAGATTTGGGTGACGGAAATGCGCCTGTGTAGCTCTTCAGAAACTAGAGTCTTCTTGGTTGTTTAGCAGGCTTAACGGGTAATATCATTATAGCCATACATCGATTTCAAGAAAAGGTTAGAGTATTCACCAGTCTTTTTGACTTTTGCTACAAAGATACGCTTAACTTTCCCATGCTTGGAGTATTCTCAGCACTGTTTTATTCCAGATATTATAGGCATCCTAGTGTGTACTGTTATTGAGGGGGACAAGAGAGTCATTGAATAATATAGGTTCTAATTCTGTTTTTCCACCATAGTGTGACTGCAACTGATAAAAAAGACTCAAGATATGATTTTCCAAGTATTTCTGTGTGCTAGACTTTGGAGCGTCTGAACGGAGCACGTTTTTAAAGGACACTCTTTATAATGCTCAGTTTTGCGATACTGCTGTATTTGAGATAGCGACAGCTTCACCTGCTGAAGAGAGCTTGGGTCCGCTTTTGGAACCTTTGGAACCTTTGGGTCTGTGGTTTGAAGCTTCCATGGAGAAGAGGTGACTGTAGCTGTTGGAAGAGGAAAATGTTTTGGAATCATGCTGACAAAACTCGGGTTAGCCGCCACACACGGCCTTTCACACACTGGCTTCTTCGTTCACAATGACATGTTGCCCTTGAAGAGACTCTTCTTATGTCGTTTTGCTTGGGGTGTCGGGAAACTTTCCTCTGATTGATTCATAGCAATGAAAGGATTGTCAAAGTTGAAATACACCCGTGCTTTTTCAAAATCTTTAACAAATACAAACCTTGAATCGTCTCCTTGGTTACACACCCGCAACAAAGTTTTTCTTTGCATTCTTGATCGATTTGGTGGCTCAAAGCTGAGTGAGTATTGATGCGGAAATAGTTTGCGGCTTCTACGGTTTCTGCAATCTCGGGTGTGACCAACAAAGTAACAACCCAGTGTTCTTTTAAATGCTCTCAAGGGCGCAGAAGCTTTTTTCCAAGATTCGTGGTCTTTTTGGAAGCAAAGCCCATGATAAATTTGATGATTGTTTGTGGTCCTGGGTTTGGTCCTGGGTTTGGTCCTGGGTTTGGTCCTGGGTTTGGTCCTGGGTTTGGTCCTGGGTTTGGTCCTGGGTTTGGTCCGGGGTTTGGTCCGGGGTTTGGTCCGGGGTTTGGTCCGGGGTTTGGTCCGGGGTTTGGTCCGGGGTTTGGTCCTGGGTTTGGTCCGGGGTTTGGTCCGGGGTTTGGTCCTGGTTGGGGTTCTTTTTTTCGATTAAAACGTTCGGGTGCATTCAAAGCCTTTCTTCGAACTCCCAACGTAGAAGCCATAATCGTGGAGGGTTCACCCCCGTCAGGTGTAATAAAAGTGTGTGGTTGCGGGTCTAAGCCAAGGGATCACATGGTCTTGTCGCCGGCCATAAAACAAACGAAATGGTGCGTATTGGGGTTTTTTGTTGTTTTCTTGACGGATGGGTAGTTACGATTTTCCCTGTGCTTTGCGTTTTTCGGGTCCCAATTGATAAATAACCTGTCGAAAATAAATTGGGTCCCAATTCCCAAGAAAGTTCCTAGCGTAGATAAGAGTGTGTTTCGCAAAAACATCACAAACATTTTGGGTACAGTGGAAAAGATGTTTCACCAAGAAACAATAAAACAAAAGAAAGTTTTCACACGAGAAGAGCCCACTTCCTCGCCATACATAAAGACAAAGTTGCAAAGGATTTTGTATTTGTGTTTATGCGAGGTTTGAAGGTCCACAAAAAAACTACCAACCGACTCAAGGCCAGAAAAAAATATCAGCCCACTCAAGGCCACAACATCGCGATTGACACGTTTTTTGTCTCACCTTCAGATTGTAGATATGGAGGAATTTGACTTATAGCATTCATCAATGAATCGAAAAGAAAAGGAAGACAGAAAGGGTCCATCTCAAGACAATCTAAACACATAAAAACAAGGCCCGGCTTAGTTGAACAACTCCCGCATTGGGGCGGCCTTATATATTATATTGTCAGCACACTAATAGTGTTAATTCATCATGAAAATGCTGCTTTTGAAATGTCGAAAGTTGGAAGTTGTAGGGGTAGAAAAGCAATAAAATTACAAGCGAACAGTATTGAGAGAGTTGCATGGAGAATAACACCCAAAAAGAAAAGCTCGAAGGTTTCTGGAGGTTCTACGTGGTAACAACTTGTGTACTCCATAGGAAGTGAAGATGCTTTGAATCAAGGGGGCATGGACATAGTAGCTGGCGTAATGCATTCCTATCATGTTCGGGGCTTGGTTACAAATGTATATATAACCTTTTGCCGGCTATTGGTGCCAAAACATAGTTGTGATTTCTGTCAATTGCTACTTTGAGAACATTAAATTTCAGTTTTTCCCAACTATATCGCTGAAGCCACCGTAAGAACATTTCAGCGGAGATCCTTGTAGTCAACGTTAAGATAACCGTGAGAAAATTTGCCATTACTCACTAAACATTATTCAAAGAAACCGAAAAAAGTGAATGAATTAACCTTTTATACTAGCCATATCAGCAATAAAATTCGAGATTGAAAAATTAATAACCCCTTTCCCAGGAGTACCTTACTATGAATAGTGACAAAGTCACGGATTATTGCATGTAAGGAGTTTCACTTGACAGTTAATTTGAGGCTCACAAGTAAGTTTATGTCCATGGACATGTAAGTCGACAATCTTCTGCTTGAAACGGAACACAGCCAGAGTGAGACTGAAAGAAGGGTGCATTCACTCTTCTCCATAAGCATACTCTTCTCCACAAGCATACTCTTCTCCACAAGCATGTGCACGACTATTCACAGACTGGGCTGCAGTGGTCTGGTCCCACTTCTCGCTCACGACAATATGGAAATATTTGATGTCTTTCCACGCCTCATCTAGGTGCGAGTTTGAAACAAGTCTACTACCAGAAGGTTCAGAGAGTTAAAAGCCTTTCATATGAAAGGGTCACATGTGGTGGAAAGATTGACCACGTGCTTTCACTTCACTTTATTCATATGTAAGAACCATTCGAAGGTAAAGAATATAAACTAACTCGTCCCACGCAGCACAAGAATCAAAACGTTCACCTACGATAAAGTCATCACATCACTACCCACGCATTTTTAGTATTGCCATTTCGTGTTTTCAAAAAGACGTGAGCTACAATCTCTGCATGTGTGCAAGCAATGTTTTGACAAATATATACGAGTTACACCACGAGTCATACAAAAGTGGCGCCATAAGAAGGGCTCCACTACATATTCAACATTGTAACTTTTAAAAAGCTTGATAGTGCGTATGCCCATGAATCATGAAAGACCACCTCATGCCCACATAGTCAAAGAAAAACGGTCACCAATACTGTTCACCCACCAGTGCTTAAGGTAGAGCCGAGTGTCAGAAGTGTCAGCACCATAGAAAACAAGGAAAACTGCGCTAATCTCGGACGACTTGCGACACGAGACAAGTTTGTCGAAAAGGTTCTCCGCCGCCTCACCGCTCGGGAGTTGCCTCGGTACTTCTCTTGGTGGGTCTTTTTTTTTCTGTATTTTGACCTAAACTCAAAATCCGTGCACTACTCGCATGGAAATACCTCGCTTCATTGAGTACACAACAAAGGATCTACAAAGAATCTACAAAGGATCTAGCAAACACAAAGACCGCCTTAGAATCAAATGTGGCAAATCAATACACGCAGCCAGCCCAAAAATGCAGGATGATGCTTGGATGTTTTCCATGATAGGTCACCTTTGGCACATGGCCAAAAGAACAGAACACCATCACCATCTACGTGTCACATTACCTAAACGGGAGAAGCCGGCACATAACCCAGCGCGAATCTCGAAGAACACTTAGCGAGCAATCGCCGGTGCCGTCCATACATGAAAATGCCAAGAAAAACATCACCGTGTGCACGCTAGTTAGGCATACGGTGTAATCATGGATGTGAGCATGAATGTAATAAGTCATATTCGTCATATAATCCCGATGACCCCGATGACCATGCAAAGTAATATACCGAGAGATCCCAACTGCACAATCCGTGACATAAACGTGTTTGGTATAGAAGAAGAGGTAGCAGGCCGCAACCCCGAAGCATCAAAAAAACAAGCAAAAAAAAAAGAAACCAACGTAAACGTGTTCTTACGTTGCAATGAGAAATTGTCAAATTTCCAAAATTTGTGCTTGGAGATGAGAACTGGAGTTTGACGACCTGGCCTATTTCTTTTCACCAAGGTCATTTTGTTCGAGCCCCACGAAACAATATAAGGGGCCAGGGTGGTTTTGTGGTGTCGTTATTTGGCTGGCACTTGACCCATGGCCTGCCTTTTACAATACCGTTTAAGGATAAATCATAGAGTTTGGGTTGCATATTTCCTTTCATAATTTTTCCGGAATAAGTTTTTTTTTTTCTTTGAATGGTCACGCATTGACGAACATGGCTGCTCACAGGGCTTCTATGCGGTTTCATCACGGATTGCGGTTTGGAAGTTTACGAGAATGATACGAAAGGAAATAAAAAAAATTAAAAAAAGACACCTATTGTGAAGAAAGACCTGAGGCAGGGGCTTCCCTTTAACACAAGAGAGGAAGAAATGAGTACTGCGAAAAAGACAGAATGGTCAAAAACACACAAGCAAAGTATAGTCCAAACGGATACCCCGGGATTTTTGTGCCTCTTCTCCAAAACGACCACGTAGCAAGACTTACATCGAAAGATTTGCATCATGTCACTGTATACTAGCCTTCCAAATGAACCCAGAAAATCTCTCATTTTTCCCCCGGCACTAGCCGTGTGTGAGCGAGTGAGTGAGTAAGTGAGGTGAGTAAGCACTTCACAATACAGGACAGCACAAAAGCACAACGCGGCACAAGCACAACACAGCACAAGCACAGCACAGAAGTAGCACAACAAAGCACAAATGAGCCTCCGCTTGCGCGACTGCGTATGCACTCCGACACACATTGTTGACGTAATCATCGAGTGT
Organism: Metschnikowia vanudenii; assembly: GCA_030583145.1. Classification (NCBI taxonomy): domain Eukaryota; kingdom Fungi; phylum Ascomycota; class Pichiomycetes; order Serinales; family Metschnikowiaceae; genus Metschnikowia; species Metschnikowia vanudenii. The sequence goes on from JAJMHT010000105.1 coordinate 26,369, forward strand.
TTTTTTCTGCGATTATATATCAAACAAAGGATCATTCGCTTTCATTTAGATTTTTTTTTCTTTGTTTTGTCCCTCTTTTCGTCATTCTATTTGGTATCTTTTTTTGTTCTTCCTTATCCTTATTAATATTCCCGCTTTTTACAAAGCATATTCCGCCTTTTTACTTGATTTTAGCCGCCCCCTACTCATACCCCCTACATCACCAACATTGCGGTTGTGCTAATCAAAAACCCACTTTCCCACTTTCCCGCTTTATCCCATTCTTTTTGCCCCATTCCTTCTTTTCATTCTACCGCTCGCTTATCTCCCTTGACACATGATTGAACTAGCAAAAACCCCGGAAATGCCTCACCCAGAACACGGCGCGGATTCTGATGTGCACCTGACGTCTTCGCCCGAGACTTTGGTTCTGGAAGACGAAGCCAAACATGCTGATTTTGCCGAACCTGAGTCGGAATCTGTTTTTTTGGTTCGTAACGAAAAGGGCCAGCCCCAGAAACGGACCCAAAGCCTGCCCCTGCCACAAAACCTCCTGCAACACTCTGGAGAAAAACACCACAGCAACCATGAGAAAACGCCCGAGCAAAAACTGGCGGGCGAGCACAAAAACGAAAAACAACCCGACCCCGTCACGCCCAAGAAAAAGGACCGCCGCGCTGTGTCTCCCAAAAAGAAACTGAAGGCCAAGTCCACACTGCCGCTGCGTGACTCAAACATTCTGTTGTCTGTCACGGAAATCAGGGACATCGCTGTTAAGTTGTTCGACGAGAAATTTGTACTGATCAGCCCCGAGGAGTATACCCAGTTTTTAGCCGCCCCCGACGCCGATAGTGCTGCCATCCGCGAATGCTACATGAACTTGTTCAACTGGGACGCAAGTTTGATCCAAGCCACGCGGAAATTGTGCCTGAAGCTTTACCTCAAGGGCGAGTCACAGGAAATCGACCGGATTCTTTCCGCCTTCACCAAGTCATACCTTAAGCAACATCCTGTCAACGTCTTTTGCACGCAGGACTTCGAACAAATCTACATTGTGCTCTACAGTTTGATTTTGCTCAATACTTCGCTCCACAATTCCGAGGTCGGCAAGAAATCCAAGCTCTCGCAATCCGACTATATCAGAAACACGCTCACCACGTTCCTTCTGCAGAACAAGAAGGCCACGCGGGCGCTTTCTGTCAAGCAAAAGATCCAGATCGAGCGCGAGCTCAACCACTATTACGAGGATTTGGCGAGAAAGGAGCTCTACTTGAAGAAAGGTGACCCTGACACCCCTAAAAGAGACACTGCCGCCAACCGCTACTCGGTAGCAGAAACCATCTATTCCAGCGTCTCGGGAAACCACCACGACTACCATATTGAGACCGCGACCGCCTCTCCTTTGGCCAGTAGACTGCCTGAGCTTGTCCAGTTATCTCGCCAGAAGTCCAACACATCCCAATGGTCAATGGAGGCCGAAGGAAAACCACATCGTCCCTCCTTTGGTATGAAGCGTATTTCCTCGCGGGTTTCTACTGGGTCCCAGGGGTCTACTGCCATTTCTTACGCCAACGCCAACGGCTTGAACAACACAACTGCCCCTCGTTTTGGGTTCACGCGTGCCCTTTTGTCCGACAACACCCAACGCTCTGGTGCGCCGCACTCTTTGCGCAACCAGAAATCCACCGAACAGTTGCGCCACTTGGCCCGCCAGTCCTCGAGGTCTTCGATCATCACTACGGAGTCTTCCGTCCCACGGAAATACTCCATGGATGGCGATAACTACTCCATCTGTTCCTTCAGCGACATTCCCCAGATCGATCTTCCCGAAACCCCGGGAAATGTCGAGTACAAGTTAGAAAACTTTGATGTGGCTGATTTCCAGGACCCCTTGGACTTGAAGTTGGAATTGCAGGGTGCTCCGTACCTTAAAGAAGGATTGCTCAGCTTGAAAATCTTGAACAACGACATGGCCGACCACTCGTCTTCCGGTGAGCCCAATGTCTCATCGGCAAGCCTGACTGTGTCTTTGCTGAGTACAAAGAGTAGCTGGTTTTCGTTCTTCCTGCGTTCAACCAACAAGGAGCCCGCTTCAACTACTACCTTAGGTACAAGCAGCACCACTGTGTTCAGTAACAAGTTCACTGAGTACTTTGTAGTGGTGTCTAAAGGAGAATTGCGTCTCTACTCGTTTGATCCCAAAGTGGTGAAGAAGCAACAGCAGAAGTTGAAGAAAATTAAGCAGCAGCACGCGTTTTACGAGCTTGAGGATAAGGCAGACGAGGAGGACGAAGATGTTGGTGATGGAAACTGGCTCAATAATGCTGCCAACATTGGAAACTACAACTTATGCTCCACTATCGCACAGCTCGAGAAAACTAACCCACCAAATTCCTCTTCTTCGCCGTCCAAGGTGGTATTTTCTTTGACTTTCCCTAGAACTTCCAAGAAACCCCAGAAGAAGTTTATTTTTGAGGCAGGAACCGTGGAGGTCGCCAACGAGTTTGTGAACACGTGTAACTTCTGGGCTTCCAAACTTACAGCTGTCCCTACACTTGAGGAAAGTATGTCGTCCATAGAGTACGGATGGACAGATTTGAGTGGCTTGATGAAGTTGGGTGAAGGGTTCAAAAAGACTAAAGCCATTTCTAAATGGGAAGTGCTTCCCAAAGGTGTTTATCTTAGTAACCTAAGCTCGGAATCAAGCCTGGGTGACTCCAATTCTAACCATGAAGGTATGTTGAAACAATTTGTTCAAACTTTGAAGTACTACAATAATTTGAGAAGCTTGTTTAGTGCCTTCAACAGACAAAAGGCGCTCTTCATGAAGCAGTTCCGGAAATTCTCAAACACATCCAACTATAAACTTGTGGTACAGAATTACGAGAGCCGCGCAGAGGAGTATAAGACCGAATTGGGTAAGTATAAGAGTTACATCACGTTGCTTGGATACGGGTTGAAGTTGCGCTTTGATCTCGAAAGGGAAGACCAAATGGTTGCTTGGGCCGAAGAAATTTTGGAGTTGCCGGATATGGAGGAGCCTGAGGCGATCGCCGAGGAACTAGCTAGACGCAAGGCCGAAGCGGCAGAGAACGATTCTGACTTGACGAAAGCAGTCAAGCTGGAATTAGAGCGGTTGATAAATTCTTCCGAGTCGTTAAAGAAACTTATGCTTGGGAACTCGGAACGTGAGCCACAGGAACCAAGTAAGCCACAGGCGTCTCCAAAAAAACTCTTCAAGGCCAATTTCGAAGAAGAAGACCCCAGCAATCCGCTCCTTGTGAAGTCACCCAAAACGTTCAGTTTAGCCCATTTCAAAGACACAGAGCCAAGTCCCATTTGTCAATTGCTTCAAGCCGATAGAAGGTCGTCTTCGCCAGAACCCGAGTCTGAAGTTGGTGCCATTAAGAAGGAAATTCCAATGAGCTACAGCACCAGCACGATAAGAGAAGAGGAAGAGCCCGAGGACTGTGACGACTCGCTGGACGCAAACACCAAGACCACGACAACTACCGCCACCACCATTGCCAGTAATCCAGCCAATGCCACCGCCGCCACCACTGCCGCAAAGGGCACGTGATTAGAAGAATTGGCATTCACGAAACCAAGATAACGCCATAATAAGGCCCCTGTACTTTATTGAATTTCACCACTGTATTTTATTATGTTTGAACAAGCGTTGATTATATATAATTATAATAGAAGATAATTGATAAACCGGCCCGGGTACCCGGGCTTGTTAAGGGTCTCTACATGGATAATGGACCTTCACTAGATGATGACGACCAAGGCATTTCAATATGCCAAAAATCTTACCGTCAGTGACTCTTCTATCAGCCACAAACATTTAAATGAGTTTTGAATGGAATGATTCAGCTAGTGTGGGAGCAAAAACATTTTGCTGGTCATAAATTATGAAAGTGTACATTATCAGGAACTGAGTATGGTCACTACTGTAACCATACTGGACGGTTATAGCCTGGGTTGGAAAGTTGGTCTCTTTCGTCTTCTAAGCTCTTGAATCCGGATAGAAACGCTTATTGTTCGAAGATCGGGCCTAGTTCAATTCTATTCACCGTCCAACATCGAGACTTCAACCCCCCACTTAAGCTGGGAAGCAATCAAGTTGGAACTGGGTGTCTGACTATGTTGCAAGGTTTAATAAGCCTTGAAATTGAATTATCAACGGCCTTGATAATGGAGCGATACCCGAACAACCTCATAATCAAATGAATCATGTGCAACGCATTCGTTCCAATTGGGGTATTTTGCGATATTCCTGTCAGCTCCAGATCTGGTCAAGGGTAGCTCAACCACAGGGAATTCAACAATAGGTATATTATTGTACTTGATACTTGCTTGGCTCTTTACCCAGAAGAGGGAAACACCGGTTAATATATAAAACCTGATTCCGCACTTGCGGCCAACCGGAGCGGCTAAGTTAAACCAGGAAACAAGAGAGGATAATAGCTCAACCATTGTAGGCCAAGTTGTAGTGGCCACGTGTGAGCAGAAACGGCGTAACGGCCAGCCCAAGTGGGCCACGTCTCTGACAGATGAGTGGTTAGCTTTCTAGTGCTAGTGAAGTGAGGGTAAAACGCAAGTCCGGATTTCTGGGATCATCTTCGGCTCATTAGTACACCCAAGAATAATCCACTCACCCCTTTTGGTGTTCGTCCTTGATATAAACATTTATTTATATTTTATATATAGTCACTGGACCCAACATGCTTCGTTTCCCTGAAACATAAACTCACTCGGCTTCCAAAGACGAAACCAATACCTAGCCAATGCTAAATACGGGCTTCAAGTCACCATCCCTTGCGAGGCGCATTTGATTCAAAGTGGCCTTCAACAATTCCAAGTGTTTTTCAAACGTCTCTTTCAAGTAGGGGTGAACTTCGGGGTTCCGAAAAGTCTCTTCCGCTTCCTCTGCCCTCTTAATTGCCACAAGCGCCAAAATATCAACAGTGAATCCGTAATCGGCAAGCCGCGGGTTGGGCACACCGTCACCATTGAGAAACCCACAAAGATGGAGTCTTGCCGAGATGATCTCACTAGCCAAGTTTCGTGGCCCACATTTCTTTACCAAGCGCAAATAATCCTCTAAGATTCCAAACTTGTATTCGACAAGCTGAAGGAGAGTAAGGTTTCGTTCTGGATCACTTTCAAGACTAGCACGTGTTTTATCAATGGCATTCTTCATGTGAATTCTCTGCCGATCAAATTGAGCAAAGTCAAAATGATAGCCTTTCAAGCTCACAGTATTCATAATCCAGGACATGTGCCCCAAAGTTCTCCGTGCTTCATCTCCAACATCATCACGTCCATCACTTACTGGTGCGGGTAAGGTTTTTTCAACAACTTCGTGTTTGAAAGCCGACTCGTTGCCGAGTGCCTTGGAAGGCTGGGGTGCCTTCAAAGTCAAAGCCCCATTATTATCATTATCATTTGGATGATCCGCTGGGGCTGCCAAGGTGAAAGCTGACAATACTGCGGTTGCAACGAGGAAGTTAAATCTCATACTGAAATCGAAGTGGCGGTTTTTGGATGATAAAAAAAATACAAAAAAAACAACAGAAGTAATTTGAAATCCGACTTTTCAGTATTTTAAATACACGTTTTGTTCATTGGGCGGCCCCTTACAAACTTACGGCGCCATAGAAACCCTCCGTTCCTTATTTTCACTAAAACACTTGTTTGATTCGTTTTGAGAATAAAGAATTTTAAATGTTTCTATTGTTCCGAGCTTTGGTCACGCGATGCCTTTTTCATTGGGGACCAAGAGTGTTTACCCAGGAGGGGCGAAAGTGTATGAGGGCTTCGAACCAAAATTCTCACACACGGTTGCATTATTAAGCCTCCATCCGTTCTTTGGGAGAAGTGAATTCTAATACATATGTTTATACTTAGAAACTTGGAGACGAGAAGTGTTCATTGAATACGTTTTTAGTGTCGTGAGACATTTGGTGAGAGTCTTAAAGTATAAGAAAAAGTATAGGAAAAGGTATAAGAAAAAGTATAAGAAACTCGCCTTTGGCGTATTCAAACACTTGGCGGGAATGAATTCTTAGGGTTTTTGAACAAGTGCATCACGGCGAAAATGAGTCTTTCGGGGCGATTACAACCTAGTTGGGATATATTACAGAGCCCTATTTTGAGCAATTACTTTACTATATTGGGGCTTTTTTCCCGTTCGGAATGTCGAAAAACGTTAAACAAGAATACAAACATTTAATTTGCTCACTACATTGTTCTTGGCAATGTTCCTTCATTTTGTCGTTGGTTTATTTCGCTTGTTTCGGGCCAGCTGCACCTCTTTTGAGTAATACTTCATTGAAGCACAACTCTCGCTCTATAATGCAAAGCTCGACAAATGCAAAGCTCGACAATTGCAAAGCTCGATAAATGCAAAGCTCGATAAATGCGTAGGTTCCTCGTGTATAATCAAACTATCTTTATTAGATAAATATTCAAACGAAGCTCTCCGGGTTTATTCAGAACCACCAGGGTTCTGAAAGTCAACCTTTTAGCAACATTTACCACAAAAGACCTTTGTGGAATATTCAGATACACCTTGATGGGTCATTTCAAGGTATTTTCGACGTGAACGAAGTTTGCTTTGACAAAAGGCGCTTGTTGTGGAAATATTCCACAGGCCTGGGCTTCTTGGTCTACAGAATGGATCCGTTAGACAATCAGCAAATGAGCACGATTCAGCGCTTCCATCTTCTGCCGCCTTACTATCACGCTACATTCTTTCTTTGTAGCTGAAAAGATTGAAAAACTCCTCGACCTCAATATCCACAATCTAAATATGATTGTTGCCTTCCCGCCGCAGTTAGCTATGGTGTATGTTCCGTGTTTGCTCATCAATTTTTGTGTAGTGATGATAAAAGTTCCAATTCCAAAGGTACCAGTTTCGAGAATCGGAGAACTTTTATTGACCAGCATGACGAGATAGGTTGTCTTTCTGTGATGATGAATACAATCAAGCGTTTTGGGGGGGAAGACCTCTGAGATCTAAGCCATTGTCATGATAGACAAACCCTCATCATGTGTCGCAATAACGACACTTTATCAACCCCCCAATTTTGGCCATTTACTCTCTACTGTTTTCAAAGCATCATCCTTGGCTTCACTGTCACATGCATTGACTCATCTGGTTCAATCTCAGATGTCTAAAAGCATAATAGACAAGAAGATTTGATTATCCAAAACATCGATACTTTTTCTTCCTACAAATGTGCACCACCTCAAAATGTGTTGAAGCAATGTCTGTGCCTGGATATAGCTGAGACATAGCCCGTCCATTCATGTGTACAAGTATAAAAGACCAGTACACTATAGGACTAATAATCATTGACTGAACTGTAAGTGTCTGATCATAATGTAACCGTATGGATTGAGTAACTATAAAATAACAATAACATTCCCTAAGGATCCCTTGGAGGGGAACTTTCCCTTAGTGTAAGAAGGAGGATAGTCAGCGCACTGACTTTCTCAAGAGTATAAAAAGTGGTAAGGGGCACGACTCGTATAGCACGTGATCATGCATCCTTTACCTCAACAAAATGCACCACCTCAAAATGCACCACCTCAAAATGCACCACCTCAAAATGCACCACCCTACGATCTTCGTTTCTTTGAATTGACATACCTCGACACACGGGTGATGGAAAATTCTGGATATAGTACAAAGGCTTCTGCTTTATCATGAACCCCGCTCTAGGGCTGAAACACTGCAGATGCGTTACCGGGGCTTTCGTTTGAGACCTTCTTCATTGGGGATTCTGGTCTTCAAATACTTCATGTGATTGGAGATAACTATCTGACACATATATTTCTCGAGTTCATTCCCTCCTTCATCGAGTGAACAATGTACCGTGGCCATCGTTTTGAAATGTTTTAGCTGTAATTAGATGCCTTGACGAGAACAATATTAGGAAACATAAGAAGGGTATCGTTATAACTATCCATCTTCTTAAACTAACGCTATCGCGCGACCATCCATACTGTGCTAACTTGAAGTGGTTGGCATAAATATGAAGACAGCTTTCCATTGCCCAATAAGAACGTTTTGGAACACCAATATCATACTAAATACAAGTCCGCCCACACATGTCGGAAAAACTACGTTTTTTGCCCAAATTTCGCCGGGCTAGAACCTGATGGTGTCCTCTGGTGTACGGGTGTTCCCACGCTAGGCACTTCTCCAATTCGTGGTCATGTAAATAGTTCCAATACTAATACACTATTGTGGGATTAACCGCTGTCTCTGTTCAAAACCCGGGGCCCAGAGGAAGCTTTTCAGGCGTCACGTTGGTCCCCATCAGTAACCATTGATGCAATTGATTTTCACGCAAACAGTACAACACCATCTTTTGACTAACTCATGGCTTGACTGGCGTTTTTCCCTTCCGAAGGATCGTGCTGTCTATGTGTTATCAAGTATAAGACAGCTCATTCCCTGGTAAAGAGGTGTCTTTGAGAAGTATCCTGATGCCGTGGTCCAGTAATAAAAACCAACTTCCTTTATAGGTGTTAAACATATTTGAGGTAGAAAATTCTTCTGTTGATTACATATACTTTGCAAAGGAAGATTTACAAGAATACATATTGCCCAGTTAGGCTTACTTCGACCTCCTTGGCATGACCTCGTGAATTGAAAGGTGTTTCCCTACAGTGGAACAGTTTCCACTTTCTCTAAAATTCACCCCTGATTCACGTCCTTACTAGAGTCAGTTCTGAACAGTGAATGGAATTTTTTCTTTTCAAGCATTTTCAAGCATTTTCACGCGAATCACTTATCGTTAACATGGGCGCCGCTTGAAATACCCAGACTCCAATGGCAACAACACATGAATCCAATTGCCCATGGAGCCCGCAAGCACTTATCAATCCGGAGTTAGTCGTAAATTGTGGTCAATAAAAGAAAATATCATCACATCAAAAGTATTTTCGAATATTTCCGAGCCTCCTTTGTATCGTTATAACAAGCATATTCTCTTCAACATCGTAATACACGTTTTAGTCATGGACCCCAACATGGAGACATTGTTTTACGTGAACCACCCAAACCACCCAAACCACCCGAATCACCTGAACCACCCAAACCACTAAGTCAACAAGATCCCCAGAGTATAAACCTTGGATAAAAAAAACACCCAAAACAAAGTCTGTTCTTATGAAAACTTCCTCTCATGAACTATCCCAATCTCACAATATGAGAAATCTAGAGAACAAACTCAAAATATCCGCGTCACGTGACCGCCACCAACCCACGCTGAGAAGTCCGCCACTCACTACTTGTCCCACCAACAAAGAAGTCACCACTTGAAGAACTTCCAATTCCTTCAACTTTTCTTGATATACACACGCGGTTTCTTTTTTAGGAATATCCTTTCTTTGAAACTCCCCCTCAAATATCCATAAACATAGCTGCATCATGTCTGATCCCAGTTCCATAAACGGTATGTTAGCGCCCTCGGGTTAAGTGATCAAGTCTAAGAGCTTCTTGGAAAAACATGACAAAATGGGTGGATCTCTGAATCACACTGAAGCACACTGAAGCACACTGAAGCACACTGAAGTACACTGAAGCACACTGAAGCACACTGAAGTACACTGAAGCACACTGAAGTACAC
>JAJMHT010000105.1:36095-68391 GCA_030583145.1 Metschnikowia vanudenii
TGAACCACCCATGAACCACCCATGAACCACCCATGAACCACCCATGAACCACCCATGAACCACCCATGAACCACCCATGAAACATTTGGAACCCCCCAGAAATCCCCGACTCACTCAACAATACTAACACACCAGGTGGTTCTGCCGTTGCCATGGTTGGCAAAGAATGCATAGCCATTGCTTGCGACTTGCGCTTGGGGAACCAGTCGTTGGGTTTGGCCAACAATTTCGAAAAAGTGTTCCAGTTTGGCGACAAAACGTTCCTCGGGTTAACCGGCTTGGCCTCGGACGTGCTCACTTTAAAGGAGGACTTCCGGTTGAAACACAACCTCTACAAATTGCGGGAGGAACGCGAAATCGAACCCCGGACTTTGGCCAACTTGGTCAGCTCGTCGTTGTACGAGAAAAGATTTGGGCCTTACTTTATTGGACCCATTGTGGCGGGCTTGGAGTCTAAGACCAACAAGCCCTTCATTTGCGGGTTCGATTTGATCGGGTGTATTGATTTTGCCAAGGACTTTATTGTCAGCGGTACAGCCTCAGACCAATTGTATGGTATGTGTGAATCTTTATACGAGCCAGACTTGGAGCCGGAAGATCTCTTTGAGACTATCAGCCAGGCGTTGTTGAATGCCGTCGATAGAGATGCGTTATCTGGATGGGGAGCAGTGGTTTATGTTGTCACCAAGGACAAGGTGGTCAAGAGAGTGTTGAAGACACGCCAGGACTAGAGAGGCTGTGTGATTGATGACTTCCACGCCATGTGCAAGGGTTGGCCATTTTGCTCGTGTGAGAGTAACTTACCTTAGATATGAGGAACAACCTTGTATATGAGAAATGTACCGGCAAAATTGCCTCAAGCCAGGCACATGCAGAGGGAACCCCAACCCAAACACATCTAAGTCCGAAGTGCAACGGCTTTCATTATGTGATGGAGAAGAGTTGGAAATGCCTCGTGTCTATCAAGCTAAAGAAATGTCAATATCAGAGACAATTTCCGAGTCTTCAAATAAATATTTTTAGCTTATTAGTGTGTTTTGGCGTACCGCCTGTGTTTCACGTCCGCTGCATTTGTTAATATACTGTGTTTGCCCATTGTTTCCGGGTGTTCTCTGACATAGGAGCCTGTAATGAAACTTCCGCCCACTCTAGTGGCTGCTTGTATAATGTGAGTGGTTTCGGCCTGCTTCCTAGCTCTTAGTGGAACTTCCACCACACCAGGTTTACAAATTGCAAGCACGAAGCCAGATGGCGAGAAAGGTTTGACGAGAACAACACTTATACTGGTGTGGTTGGATCGTTCACCCAGCCATGTAGCTCCTCCGAAACATTAAATTTATTTATAGTCGATATATACAAGTATTGTTCACCATAAGTTGTGTTCACCATACGTTATCATGATGTCGTCCACTTTAAAACAAGCATCACAAGTGGCTCTCTGGGCCTCCCCACAGGCATCCCCACAGGCAAGACACAAGGCCCTACTTACTGCCTCTTCCGGGCCTCCATCTCAATCACCTTCTTCAAGTACCCGTTCTTGCCGTACTGCTCCTCCTCAAGCTTCTTGCGTCTTTCCTTCAACACCTTCTGTCTTTCCTGGCTGGCACGGATCCGTTCACGGGAGTCCTCCACTCGTGTCACATGCAAGCATTTGGTCAACTCGTCCTTTTCAAAGTTACACATGCCCATGGCCTGCTTCAAGAACTCGGTCTGGTGGCACTTTTCAAGAGCATCCATCAATTTTTCGCAAGTGTCGAATCTGTTTCTGTCCAATTGCGGGTGCATAATGTTAATGGGTTAAAGATAAAACCGAAGGACTAATACGAGAGTAGGCGATGTATTAACAAAAAAATACAAAAAGAGGAAAAAGCAACCCTTTTCCCGGACTTTGGCCTGGCTTGAAGTGTGTCTTGTTTGCTGCAACGGTGGTGGAGACGTGCTGGGAGTGGTGATGATGTAGGTGGTGTGCGTACAAGATAGGACGCACACCAGCATAGGCCGGGTTTGGACTTCGCTATAGAGGCATTGATTTTGGAAGAGGCAAAATTTCGGCGGACTCCCAACTTGCAAAAGAGGAGGCAATCAAAGATATCTGGTGTGTTTTTTGAACTAACTTGAGGGTATCATTGTATCTCTTGTAGTGTATAATGTAGTACACTAAAAACTGGTAGTACAGTGTAGTACAGTAAAAACTGGTAGTACACTAAAAACTGAATAACTGGATACATAAAAAACGCAAATGTCCATCCACTTAGCCAGGATATCCAGATACGTAAAATTTGGGACGTTTTCTTCATGGAGTTATTCCCAGAAGTGTTTGAAATAATAAAAACAAATCTTGTTTTAGTGAAAAAAATACCATCCTGTATATGGAGCAATTATTACAATAAGAAAGCGGATTGAAAAGTCACGTGTCTTAATATAAATCTTAGAATTTGTCAGAGACGTGGCCCACTTGGGCTGGCCGTTACGTCGTTTCTGCTCACATGTGGCCACTAAAACTTGGCCCACAATGGGTGAGCTATTATCCTCTCTTGTTTCGTGGTTTACCCCACACTTAGCTGCTCCTGTTGGCCGCAAGTGCGGAATCAGGGATTATATAATAACCGGCTTTCCCCTCTTCTGGGTAAAGAGCCAAGCAAGTATCAAGTACAATAATACACCTATTGTTGACTTCCCTGTGGTTGAGCTACCCTTGACCAGACCTGGAGCTGACACAACTAGTTCTTATAGAAAAAGGTGTACAGTTGCAAGAGCAAAGCACTCCGAGACAATGATAGGCCACCAGTAGGAGTGATTCGGGAAGACGTCATTATTTTCTTTGCCAAGGAACAATTCAGACTACTTTATCAAAAACGAAACTTTGTACGTCTCTAAATATAGCGAATTTTCCTTTGCTGTCATACTAGGAAGGGTATCGTTCTAAAGCTGGAATCGCCCTAACAGGGTAGCCACGGGCAGATAACACAGCAACCAAACATATAGGGCACCAATGTGCATACAAAAATATAGTGCTTATCGTAACCTAGAACTAGGAAAGTTAAGAAGAAGATATGGAACACACAATTGACCCGACCCAACCCCAAACCCTAACCCGAAACGCCTAATCCCAAATGCCTATCCCCAAATACCTATCCCCAAATACCTAACTCCAAACACCCAAGACGTGTTGCGGACCCCAAGCAAAAGACGGACCTCACGTGACTGTCGCAGCCGGGTGGTCCGGCACGGACGTGGTTATCCTACGGCGGACGTCCGTGTCCATTAATTTGCCAATTGTCTTGGTGCCAATAAAAAAACACCAAAATCATATCCTTTGATCATAGAGAGCAAAAACGTATTAGCCCAAATTACGTTCCAAGATCTAAATTAAAAATAATAGCCAACAACAAAACCAAAAAAGAAAGGCATTTCTACTCTCACAGATAGAGAGTGCTGTAACGAGAATCCTGCATGGTGCTGGCCCGGACGTATAACCCCGGCGGAGGTCTTCGTCCCGTGCCAACACCCACGGCGCACGGGAAAAAAGGTCCGCCATGGTCGCACTCGCACTCGGACCTCTGTTTCTCGGTCCGCGTACGTCCAGGTTTTCTTCATCGAGTGTGTGAAACTACCATTCTTTTTCTAAATAAACACATCCGTTTACCTTTACGAAAAGAAAATCATCACTAAAATGCTTCGTCAAGGTGTTGCTCGTCCTTTGCCCCGCGTCTTGGCCACGCGTGCTTCCAGAGGTTTGGCCAGTGCTGCCAGTGACTTGGTCACCCTCGAGTTGCCTGCTTCTTCCTTCGAAGGCTACAACTTGGAACAGCTTCCTGAATTGTCTTTCGAGACCGAGAAGGAAAGCTTGTTGAAAATGTACAAGGACATGATCATTGTCAGAAGAATGGAGATGTCTGCCGATGCTTTGTACAAGGCCAAGAAAATCAGAGGTTTCTGTCACTTGTCCGTTGGTCAAGAGGCCATTGCCGTGGGTATTGAACACGCCATTACCCCTAAGGATACCGTGATCACCTCGTACAGATGTCATGGTTTCGCTTTCATGAGAGGTGCCTCGGTCAAGTCCGTTCTTGGTGAGTTGATGGGTAAGAGATCGGGTGTTTCTTTCGGTAAGGGTGGTTCCATGCACATGTTCGCCCCTGGCTTCTACGGAGGTAACGGTATTGTGGGTGCGCAAGTGCCTTTGGGTGCTGGTTTGGCATTTGCCCACAAGTACAAGGGAGAGAAGAACGCCACCTTCACTTTGTATGGTGACGGTGCTTCCAACCAGGGACAAGTTTTCGAGGCCTACAACATGGCCAAATTGTGGGACTTGCCATGTATTTTCGCCTGTGAGAACAACAGATACGGTATGGGTACTTCTGCCTCCAGATCCTCCGCCATGACCGAGTACTACAAGAGAGGTCAATACATCCCTGGTTTGAAGGTCAACGGTATGGACATCTTGGCCTGTTACCAGGCCTCCAAGTTCGCCAAGGACTGGTGTGCTTCCGGTAACGGACCTTTGGTGATGGAGTATGAGACCTACAGATACGGTGGTCACTCCATGTCTGACCCAGGTACCACCTACAGAACCAGAGAGGAGGTGCAGCAAATGAGATCCAGAAACGACCCTATTGCCGGTTTGAAGGCCGTTCTTTTGGAGAAGAACATTGCCTCCGAGGACGAGATCAAGGCTTACGACAAGGAGGCCAGAAAGTACGTTGACGAGCAAGTTGCTGAGGCTGAGCAGGATGCTCCTCCTGAGGCCAAGATGGAGATCTTGTTCGAGGATGTCTACGTCAAGGGTAGCGAGATCCCAGAGTTGAGAGGCAGAATTTCCGACGACACCTGGAACTTCGAGAAGAACGCTTTCTCCAACCACGTCTACTAAGTTAGGTGGGTAAGTGCTATATAGTCTGAGTCCTTTGGTTAGATTAGACTACTGCTCAATAAACGGGCTGATACATCGGAGATGTAGTGGAGTTGTAGTGTAGATGTAGTGGAGATGTAGTGGAGATGTTGTAATGGTGTTGTACTGGTGTTGTACTGGTGTTGTACTGGAGTTGTAGCGATCTTGGGTGTGGAGATGGAGGTAAGCTTGACGGTCAAGAAGGGGTGATTCATATGGCTCGAAAGTGTTGTTGGCTGTTGCCAGAGAAGATTTGAAAAAACATAAAAGATCATTTTGGACACTGTCTAGTACAGTGTAGTACAGCTGTATGTATTGCTCCAAGTTTTCTGATTTTTTTATTCCCTGGTGGCTCTTAATTTGATGGTGATGAAATGCAACCTATGATGACTGAGTTTGAGACAACAGAATTGAGCGTATACATCAAGTGAATTTGAAATTCAAACTAAAGTCTGTGATACACCTCGGAATTTGGATAATGTTAGTGGGTGATGCTTTATACAAGAAATAGTACGACAAGTGATGATACGCGAGAATCAAATTGAACAATCTAAAATAACTTCGCTTGAAACATAATTTCGAAGAACACCAGCGTCGAAAAAACATTTTGCCTTTGAGTATCTGGGCAAGAAAAAACGCTTCACTGGGGCTAAATATTCTTACCAAGCAAATTCCGACTGCTCAAAACAAGACTATAATAAATACTGTAGTGCTGTCTAACCCAAATTTCGCAACCAACTGGGTGCGGTCAGAAATGGCATAGAATTTATCCCATATCCATTTTGCCAATGAACCTTTCATATCTTTACCGGTATATTTGTGAGGTTCGCCTTCTCAAAGCCGAATTCCATATCCAGACTTCTATAAACATGTTTCCATGTAAGTTGGAAAGGCTGCCTTTAGAGCTTTAGTACGACACATATTTGGTGATTGGTGATTGTTCATTGGAGTGGCGTCAAAGACTCCACTCCTGGAGTCAGTAAGAAACCAAGCCCCAATCGGTGATTTTCTGAAACAAATCCCTCGTTACTTAGAATGCCAATTTTGCTTAAAAATTTCAGGTATCTGTGCATCTTTTCATATTCCTTGGGTGTTCATTGAAAGAATGGGCATGAGTTTTTTTTTTTTTTTTTTTTTTTTTTTTTTTTAGTTCTTGTCAACACTTTGCAGAAAAATGGAATGGAAAGGAGGCACGCTTCTAAATAAGTCAATGTATACAAGTCAATAACGGTACAACAATAAATTTCAATGCATATACCAAGGTCAAAGTCCCAAAACTCAAAGTCCCAAAACTCAATCTCCCCAAACTCACCTCAACATTGGTGTTGTCTTATAACCCCACTAGTTCCTCTCAGACTGTCACACCACTTAGCTTGACAACTAGACACAAAAAATTGTAACGGAATCTCCCCTAACCTTCAACACTCGGCCCAGAGTAAGAAGAAATACTTATTTTATGGGTTTCAGAGCAGGCGTTTGATCAATTACGTGAAGTGGAACTTTTCTCATTCAATTCATCGCTTTGAAGTGGTATGCGACAATGCCTAAATTGGAATACTTCGCACGGTATCAGGGTCACACTAACCAATCTAAGGCTCTCTTTTCTTGTGCTGCTTTAACTCCGGACAGGGGTCAACCCTGTGAAATGTCGCCCATGTGAGCTCAGCCACCCCCTACTGGTTGTAAACTCCGTGCGTTCCCCGCAACTCGGCTTAGTCATCTGGACACCTTCTTGGAAATACTTATATAGTCCTCTTTTCCCCATTGTTTCGTCCCAATGTTTCTTGTTGAATCGAGGATAATTGGCCCTTGTACGAAAAAGCACCAATGTATATGGAGGCTACGCGCCACGCACCTTACACAAGTAATGCGCCGATGTGACAGGGGAGGTTTTTGGGGATCGGTTTCCTCAACCCTGACACAAAAGAATATACTTTATTTGCCGCTTTCTCGTATACCTTTTACATCTATACACTCCAGGCCTACAGACCGGTTGGATTTTTTGGCTTCTTGTCGACGGGAATAATTGTACAGCTCGCTCGCACGGACCCACGTCCAATCTTCGATCTGGTAAACCAACAGTCGCGCATCAGTGCTCACTTGTACGCTTTCTAATGTTCAACAGGAATTGTTATTAACTCAAAGATACCCACAGAGCCCTCACGCGGACTAATCCTAGTATATTTTACTTAAACCCCGCAACACCATTGATCAAATACCTGTTGCACCGTCTTTGACTCGTTCCCTGTGTTCCGTCACGTGATCTGGAACGTGACCAGCCCACTAGTCTTCACCCCATCGCTTCACCTCCCATAAAACAATTCAACCGCCATCAATTTTCACAAGCAACCCAAGTGTCCCCTAAAAATCCCTACAATGGCTCCCGCCTCGTCTACTGCAAACAACAGGCTGCGAAATCCCGAGCAATCAGGCCTGTTTGACCCTAAATCTATGGTGGGCCAGATTTCTGTCAAGGATATGGGTACGAGAATGCCTGAACCAGCCGAAGGCAGTACACCCCCTCAAGTAGCTCATCCAGAAAGTCTTCCCATCAGCAGAAACACTATCCGGGCAGATGACCGCGACTTGGCCCCGGAAAATCTCTCCTCTACGTCAACAGTCGCCTACTATAATGACCTAAACTTGGAGAAGATCTCGTACCGCCCCACTAATGCTCAAAATAGGGAGAATTTCGAGCTTCTTACCACCGAAGTACGTGGCTTCATCCCTGATGAGACCCATAGTGTCATTCTCTCGGCAGCAGATGCAATTTTGGAGGTTCTTAAGCATGACACTATCTCCATCCAAGAAAAACGTAAAGATATCGAGAATCTACTTTCCAGAAAGCTCACTGACGTCGAATTGGCTCTGCTTGTGTCTTCAGCAGGAAAAATTACCGACTATGGAACCTCGCAAGAAGACCACGGCCCTCTGGGTGGAGATGGCGCCTTCGCTGTTGAATTTGAAGAAGACAACGATTCGGGAGAGAAATCGAACCTGCTACAAATCGATGAATCGGCACCCCTAGTGACACAAAATCATTCACATGCAGATACGGAAGGCGCGGAACCTGCCATGAATGATTTAACATTGGCTCTTCCCGAAACCGGCACTACAATTATCGCAAAAGACGAAGACCCTAGTTCACAGCTAATACCTATCAAGGAAGTGACCAAAGATTTGCTTTTTAGAAAGCTTTCGGCCTTAGAACCCGAAAAGGACCCGCAGGATGTTTTGAAAATATGCAAGGCAATCTCAAAAACTATTTCAAACCACGATTTGACCGTCCCCGAAATCAACGAGTCGCTTATGGACATTTTACAGTACCAGCACCTTCAATTTGTAAAGTTTTGCATTGAAAACCGAAAGAGAATCGTCTATGGTCTCATGTTGCTAAACAACCGCGAAAAAACTATCGAAGAATTGAAATCTCGCGGCGAATCGACTCTTCTAAAGGAAATAGGGGAATTTCAACACAAGAGAAAGTTTTCAGGGGATGATTTAAAAGAAAGTAAGCGGGTTAAAGCTGAAACTGACCCCAAAACACATGAATCCACCCCGAACCCGGAGCATACCCCTCAGCGTGAGCCGAAAATTATCGACCTTGAAGGTTTGGTGTTCGACCAGGGCCCCCAACTCTTAGCCAACGCCAAAATCGTGCTTCCGAAGGGCTCATTCCAGCAGAACAAGAAACTATACGATACCATCACTGTTCCGGCGCCTTCTGGGCCTCCACTGCTTGAAGAATCCGGAGAAAAATTGGTTGCTATTAGCGAAATGCCTTTGTGGGCCCAGGCTGCATTTCCTTCAGCGGAAACTTCGTCTTTGAACAGGATTCAATCCAAAGTCTACCCCACTGCGTTCCTCTCCGACGAAAATCTCCTCTTGTGTGCACCAACGGGTGCCGGTAAAACAAACGTCGCAATGCTTTGCGTCCTCAGAATGCTCAACAATTTCCGCAATAAAGACTCGGGAAAACTTGATCTCAAGGGCTTCAAAGCCGTATATGTTGCGCCCTTAAAGGCATTGGTGTCTGAACAGATGCGTGAATTTCAGAGACGGCTATCGGCGGAATTTGGTATTGTTGTCAATGAACTTACGGGTGATCTGTCATTGAGCCAGAAAGAAATCGCAGAAACACAAATCCTCGTAACAACCCCCGAGAAATGGGACGTGGTCACAAGAAAAGCTACCGAGGAACTGTACACTAAAATCGTCAAGCTTTTGATTATCGACGAAATTCATCTTTT
Source organism: Metschnikowia vanudenii (assembly GCA_030583145.1). Classification (NCBI taxonomy): domain Eukaryota; kingdom Fungi; phylum Ascomycota; class Pichiomycetes; order Serinales; family Metschnikowiaceae; genus Metschnikowia; species Metschnikowia vanudenii. Next base: position 45,237 of record JAJMHT010000105.1, read on the forward strand.
GCACGACGACAGAGGTCCAGTTTTGGAAAGTATTATAGTCAGGGCCAAAAGACAGCCTGAGATGCGTCTCGTGGGGCTTTCTGCCACATTGCCAAACTACGAAGATGTGGCGCAATTCTTGGGTATCAACATGGAACTGGGGCTCTTTTACTTCGATGCCCTGTTCAGACCATGTCCATTGGAACAACAATTTATCGGAATCAAGGAGAAAAAGGCTATTTTAAAGGTCGCTGCTATGAACGAGGCCTGTTATGACAAAGTCGTCGAATGCCGCAAGAATGGGCACCAGGTGATCATCTTTGTCCACTCTCGTAAGGACACGGTCAAAACGGCGAAATGGTTGGGCGAAAAGATGTCAGAATTAGAGTCAGAAAATGGGATTTTCATGACTGGCTCGGCTGGAACACAGGAGATCTTGAAGCAGGAAGGTGAAAATGCCCACAACAGAAATCTCGCCGAAATTCTCCCTTCCGGATTTGGCATCCACCATGCCGGTCTTAACAAGGCCGACAGAAGCGTGGTGGAGGACCTTTTTGCACAAGGACATATACAGGTGTTAGTTTCGACTGCCACGTTGGCATGGGGTGTCAATTTGCCAGCACATACTGTTATTATCAAGGGAACTGAGACTTATAACCCCGAAAAGGGGTCATGGGTACAACTTTCGCCCCAAGACATCCTCCAAATGCTTGGCCGTGCTGGTAGACCTCGATACGATGTCTCCGGAGAAGGTGTCATCATCACGGCACAAGATGAGCTCCAGTACTACTTGGCCATTTTGAACCAGCAGCTTCCCATAGAGTCCCAGTTCATGAGCAGGCTTGCCGACAACCTTAATGCAGAAATAGTGCTTGGAAAAGTGCGCACGCGGTCCGATGCCGTTGATTGGTTGGCCCAGACCTACTTGTACATCCGGATGCTCAAGTCTCCTAAACTTTATCAAGTTGGCGCCGAGTACGAAGGCGACACTGCGTTGCTCTGGAAGAGAACCGACTTAGCACACTCTGCTTTGGTGATTTTGCAACAGAATCAGCTTGCACATTACAACATTTCCACAGGGCAGGTTAGTGCTTCGGAGCTAGGAAAGGTGGCAGCACACTTCTATATTGGGCATGAAACCATCGCTGTTTATAATGCTAACCTCAAGCCCTGGATGACGGAGATCGATATCCTTCGTATATTTTCGTTTTCTGGAGAATTCAAGTACGTGCCCGTGCGACAGGAAGAGAAAATTGAGGTTTCCAAGCTTTCGGAGAAATGTCCTATTGCTATTAAGGAAAGTCCAAGCGACCCACATGCCAAAATCAATGTTTTGCTCCAAGCGTATATCACCAAACTAAGATTGGATGGATTTGCGTTGATGGCAGACATGATCTATATCACGCAATCCGCAGGGAGATTGTTGCGTGCAATCCATGAAATTTGTTTAAAGAAGAAGTGGGCGCAGCTTGCGCGAGTTACGTTGGATCTATGCAAGTTTGTTGAAAGAAGAATGTGGAACACTAACTCCCCGTTCAGGCAGTTTGGCGAGCTCGCTCCCTATGATATCATCAAAGCAACCGAAGCATCGCACTTGCCGTTCATGAGCTACTTCCAATTGACTGCTGCGGAACTTTCTGAAGCGATCAATTTCAAGGGAAGCAGTCAGCTCGCGTACGACTTGCTTCGCCAGTTTCCTAAGGTCTCGCTTGAGTGCCAGGCGCAACCGGTATCATCATCAATGATCCGTGTTCTGGTAGATGTATATCCCGATTGGGAGTGGAACTGGAGAATCCACGGGTCATCAGAATCTTTCTTGTTGTTAGTTGAAGATTGTGATGGCGAACACATTCTATATGATGAGATCGTGAAGATCACCCCGAAAATTGTCAATAGAGGCTTTTCGGTTGATTTCACTGTTGCTATTTCCGACCCGTTGCCTCCCAGCATGTTTGTCACTTTAACTAGTGAGAAATGGCTCCATTCCCAGTGGCGTGTTCCTGTGAAGATGTATGATCTTCGCTTGCCAAAAGCACCACATTCACTGACTGAAGTGCTTGATGTCCAAAGCGTTCCCACAAGCTCGATGAAGAACGAGGCGTTCGAAAAAACGTTTTCATTTCCTTACTTCAACAAATTCCAGTCGCAGTGTTTTCATTCTCTCATGAACACCAATGCGAATGTGTTTGTTGGTCTTTCGAAGGGCTCAGGCAAAACAACTTGTGCGGAGTTGGCCATCTTAAATGCGTGGAGGCAAAACAAACAGCGAATCTTATATATTCAGCCTACTTCTGAACTTGTTGAACAACGAACAAAACTTTGGTCAAAAAAGTACACCGGTCTAACTGACCCACCAAAGATTGTGGCAAAACTCACAGGAGAGGTTTCCGTGGACGCAAAAATCTTGGCCCAGACTCATTTGGTGCTTGCTACGCCCGACCAATTCGATGCTGTATCCCGTCGCTGGAGACAGAGAAAGGCCGTCCAACAGCTTGATCTCGTTATTGCTGATGACGTTCATATGGTTGGAAGTGGTACCTCCGGAGCTGTTTACGAAACAGTCCTTTCCAGGTTGAGATTCATGGCAGCGCATCTTGGGCGGGAATTGAGGTTCGTCGCGTTGTCGCACCCCTTGATCTATGGCAGAGAGGTAGCGGACTGGTTGGGGTGTAAAAAGCAACATGTGTACAACTTTGGAGCAATGCACCGGTCCCCGCTGATACAGGAGATCAAAATACAGCCGTACGTGGATCTGAACTATCTGGAAGCATGTGCCAAAGGCTGTGTGGAAGCCATAACAGAGACCTTTCCTGAGACTTCGTTGGTGTTTGTGCCTACCAAGAAGATCGGGTTCAACCTAATATCAGTGGCATTGGAGTTGAGGGATAATTTCCTCAAAACCGATCTTGATGAGATCAAATCCTTGACTGATAAGGTTGTGGAAAAGCCGCTCCAAAAAGCTCTTGAAAATGGAATCGGTATGTATTATGAAGGCATGGACTCCAAGGATAAGATTATCGTGGAGAGACTACTTGAGAATAAGCTTATTGGGATGGTAGTGGCTACAAAAGGCACGTGTAGCTACGCACCAAACGCGGAAAACGTCATCATATTTGGATCCCAAGGAAGAGATGACTACCACTTAAATGACTACTTCCTTAACGATGTTTTGAATATGGTTGGGTGTTGTGCAAACGGTAGAGTCTTGGCGTATATATACGCCCCAAAAGTGTCATATTACACCTATTTCTTGAGCCACGCATTACCCGTTGAAAGTAACTTGAATTCCAACAGCCACGACGTGTTTGTGCAAGAGATTGCAGCCCGGACGTTCCAATCCAAACAGGATTGTATCGACTGGATAACATACACTCTTTTCTACAGACGCTTAACCCAAAATCCAAGTTTCTATGGGCTTTCAGACGTGAGCCATCTTGGTATCTCGGAGCACCTTTCGGAGCTAGTGGAAAATACCCTAGACGATTTGGAAAATGCAGGATTGATTGATATAGAAGCAAATGAAGAAGAGGATGATAACGAGGACGAGGACGAGGAAGAGGAAGTCATTTCTCCATTAAATGGAGCTATGATTGCATCGCATTATTCTGTCATGTTCCAGTCGATGAAAAACTTGGGTGAGTTGACCAGCAAGGCAAGATTGAGAAGCATCATGGAAGCGATCACTTCGGCTTCAGAATTCGAGGACATCACCGTGCGTCCGGGAGAGGAGTTGATCCTCTCGAAAATTGCTGGCCTGGTGCCATTGAAGTTGGCATCAGATACAGATTTCATGTCGCCTCAGGTGAAGACATTCGTATTGTTGCAGGCACACCTTAGTCGCATCAACCTAACTTCAGAGTTGGCGTATGACCAAAAGCGGATTCTTCCTCGGGTGCTCAAGCTAGTGCATGCTTGTGTGGACGCGCTTTCTAGTGAAGGATACTTGAATGCGTTGCAAGCTATGGACTTATCTCAGATGGTGGTGCAAGGTTTGTGGAACCGAGAGAGTCCGCTTAAACAGATCCCACATGCAACCGATGCCATGTTACAACGAGGCAAGAAATATAATGTGGAAACAGTTTACGATATCATGTCATTGGAGGATGATGAGCGAGACGAGGTCCTTCAACTTGAAGGGGCAAAGCTCCAGGAAGTGGCAGAATTTGTCAACAAGTATCCAAATATAGACGTTCAATATGAACTCGATACTTCCAGTCCTGTGAAAGTGGATGAACCTAAAACCATCGTGGTGATTGTGGAGCGGGACGAAGAGGCCGAGGACCTCGAGGTGGTATCGCTGCGCTTTCCGGTGGCCAAGACCGAAGCTTGGTGGATTGTTGTGGGCGACGCGGAGACCCGTCAATTGTATGCGATCAAGAAGACGCAGGTTGCACATGAGTCACAGAGTATTGCTGTGGATTTCACTGTTCCTACGGCAGGAAAGCACACGTTGAGTGTGTGGTGCATGTGTGACTCTTATATTGATGCAGACAAGGAGATGGTGGTGGAAGTAGATGTTGAGTGAAGTGGGAAATAGTGTTGCTTTTTTAAAGCATTTGGAGTGGATTGGCCAAACTGGTTCTATTCAGGCAGATGAGAACGGGCTCTGCTCGCTTACTTGGTGCCTAAACTATGCAGCTATCAGAACCAGGAATTCTTGTACTATTGTCAGATAACTATCAATGTCTAGCTGATGATTCCATATGGTTATCAGTGTTTGCATTACCATAGTAGATATACATTATTAAAACCCATATAAAACTAAGGAGCGACATCTCTGGAAGAACATCCTTCATGCAAATAATTGCAGCTTGTATTAACAAAGGGTAGAAAAAGTACAAGTGTATTCATGGATCAAATGTTGCTCAAAGGTTGTTCAAATGTTGTTCAAAGGTTGTTCAAAGGTTGTTCAAGTGTTCTTCAAGTGTTGTTCAAGTGTTGTTCAAGTGTTGTTCAAGTGTTCTTCAAGTGTTCTTCAAGTGTTCTTCAAGTGTTCTTCAAGTGTTCTTCAAGTGTTCTTCAAATGTTCTTCAAATGTTGTTTAGATATTATGTCACGTTGGGCCAAAATAAATGGCACATTTCGCACCTCTCGAACGAACGCTTGTTTCTCGAACACTTGTGAATTGCGTTAGTACTACCAACACAATATTTCTTTGCAACCAAGAAAGTGATGGGCTTTACTTAGTTGAAGATAAAAAAAAAGAAGCTGGGGGGTGATGAGTTATTTTTTTTTTTTTTGTATTTTAGAATTTTTTAAAGAAAATGAATTGTAAAGTTTTTTTTTAAACCGTGTTTTCAATTAATGCGACTTTTCACCATTATTCAAAAAAAGATACAAAATACCAAAGATAAGGATTCGGAAGGAAAAAAAAAAAGAAAGACACGAGGGTAATAACGGCTTTAACTTAAATTACATACATAAAGCCCTTGGCCAAAGTTTTGGCTCTTCACAAGAAACAACACCTGGAAGAGTCCAGAATGAACATCTCCGACCCACTCTGCAAGCTACTCACAAGGCGAGGTGTATCAGTCTAAGTTCTATTAAGACGAAGGATTATTGCATGACAGAGGGCGACTTCTTGCTCAAACTTTTGCCTGGTAGTGTCTAAGGAAACCCGGGGCTAATCAAGAGGAAGTTTGAGCTTTTTTATGTTATATTTGCCTGTTGGCAAAGATTTTCCGTTTAACACCCACGACCATGCTGTGTGGCGCCCAAGGAAACCCATTGGTGAAACATTGGGGAAATTGTCTTTTGCAAGTATTTAGTATTTTGCTAGTATTAAGTATATTGCTAGTATTAAGTATTTTGCTAGTATTAAGTATATTGCTAGTATTAAGTATATTGCTAGTATTAAGTATATTGCGCATCCAAGGAACGGAGCAAGGAAGAGGTAGCAAACACAAAGGAGACCAAAGATCCCCATTGACCCGTATATTACAAACAATAAGTTTTCTTCGGCAGAAGGCTGATCTGTTCTCTTTATTGATTATTCAATTACTTGTTTAAAGTTGCTGTTGCTGTAGTGATAGATTCCTGGCGGGGAATTATGTTTATATGCTGGTGCATGCACGCCCGGAAAAGGTTTGTCGTGTTTCTTTCACCAGCAGCTCCAAGAATCAAATACACCCATGCCATATTTCAAAAGGGTCATAAGAAGATTTGTAAGAAATGAATTTATAAAGTAGAATATAAAGAAGGCCCGAGAAAACTTTTCCTTGAAATAAAATTAGCTAAGATATTTTAATACACTTCCGCTACTTTAGCCTTAAACGAATCAACCAAGAATCGGCTGCAAATGGCCCCGGAACTCACCCTCGTATTCACAACGCAAGCTGCAGTACCAAGTAAACCTCACACGTATGTGGCCCATTTACTTTACGCATACCACTTAAGGCAAGTATCTTGAGCTTCTATCCTACACTGACTCTGCTGTAGTCAGAATCTTTTTTCTTTAAACATGAATTTCACATCAAACTAAGTGAAACTCTCAGTCATTCAAAAGGGTCACGTGATGAGGCACCCGCGAACTCCGGAATAAAGACACGCGAAGAAAAACATGAGAAAACATTGGAATTTCTTCTCCCACGTTTACCAGACGGTAGTGACACGGCCGTCCTAGGAAAATGTAGAGTGTTCCTGATTCTGCTTGCTTTTAAACTATTTGCCTTCTTTCCAAAAAAAAAAAAAATTTAAAATATCGACTTGGTATTTGAACTGAACACTACAACTGAAAACTCCCCAATTCTCGCTGCACTCAAGCGCGTCTGCCAACCCCCGCAGTCACGTGCCAACCCCCGCGGTCACGTGCCAACCCGCCTCCTACACCATCGCGACCGCGACATGGGTAAACACGCTCCCGCACAAGCTTCCAACCGCCCAAATACAACCCCACACCGGCCAAAAAACTCCCCCAAACCCCTAAATCGTCCATGTTTTCCCGCGGAAGGTTTCCTAGACTCACCAGGGATAGAGACGACGCGGTTGACTTTGTACCCATCGGACAACGGGTGATTTCTCCCGAGAAATCCCGCGCGCGTGCTCAGCCAAATCCACGGGTGCGTTTGACCGGCGAAAAGATCGACAACACCCACATTGAGTCGTCCTTTGACGAGACAACCAATCACTTCGATACCCTAGATGCCTTGGATGCCAACGAAGCCGCGGGGACGTCCAACTCCGCCAATGCAGGCTGGAATTCGCGCGGAAACCTCTCCAGCCGAAGCGACCAGCGAAACCGTATTCTAGACGGCGGCCAGAGCTCCATTCAGGGTCTCCAGGCAGACTCACAGCAACTCAGGTCCGAGAACTATAACTTGAAAGTGGAGGTGGCTACTTTAAAGCAGTTTCTCAAGCAAACACCTGCGGAAACCCAGGACTTGGTTCTGCAAAACGCTATGTTGAAGCAGGAGCTTCTAAAAGCTCAGGATCAGCTCAGTGCTGCACGGCAGCAGTTCTCCGAATCATCCCCTGGTGTTTCTCAGCAAAAACACGAGCTCGAATCGCTCAAAAGACTGTATAGGGACGCCATAGAAGACAAGGACCAGGAGATCCGGCTGCTCCAACATACAGTCAAAGAACTTTCGCAAACCCAGGCCCCCAGGGTCCCGCAGGACCTTCTAGATAAGGTGGAGTTTCTACAAAACGAAAACCAGGCGCTTCTTCGAAAACTAGACGGTGTTTCAGCGGCTTCCGATAAAAATAACAGCCAACTTGAAACCGAAAACAACGACCTCAAATTGGAGCTCCATCGCCTCAAAACTCGTCTTTCTGACATCCCTTCCGATGCTGCTTCCCAGTTGGACCATCTTCGTAATACAAACGAGACCCTACACCAGCAAAAACTTGCGATTTCCGCCGAACTTCAGCGCGCAGAGAATGCGGCGGACTCTTTACGGAATACCACCCGTAACTTACAGGCTCTCGTCGACCAGAAGCTGGCGGAAATAGAACAACTTTCCCGCGCTAATGAGGAGTCTGTATCTTCGAAAAGCAGGACTTTGCGAGAATCAGATGCCAAGCTCGAACGTGCCCAGCATGAGATTGAAGATTTGAAGCTCAAATTGAAGCGTGCAGAAAGCTCACTTGAACTGTCAGCGGACGAGAGAGCCTCGGAAATCCAAAAACTACAGCGGAAGCTTGACACTCTTCTAAACGAGGTCAAGGAAAAGGACCGTAACGAGTATAACTTAAGGGCTCAAGTGCTGTCGCTAATGGACGAACGACGCAAGGCTTTCGACAACCAGGCAACTATCCAACACTACGAGAGTCAAATCGAATCCCTTCGGTCGAGAGAAAAGGCCCTTTCCAACAAAAACCTTGTTCTCGAAAACGATATTGCCAAGCTTCAGGATGAACTATACTCCCAGAATATTGACTCTAGCAGGGCATCAAAGCTCAAAAAAGAAAACGAAGACCTCAAAGATAAACTTGATTTCTATGAGAAGGAGTATGCGCTCACCCAAGAGGCCATGGATGGTTTAGATGCCGAACTAGATGCGTTGAAGGCAGAAAAGAAACGTGCCGAAGACCAAAGACATGCGCTCGAAACCGAACTCGAATCTGTCCGCACCAAGCTCCGCAGGACTGAGTTAAGCGAGTCTCGCAAATACAACGAGTCCGCGTACATGGAGCTTGATGATAAACATCGGAGACACGGGGAAGCAGAGCGTCGCAGGATGACGACAAAGATAGAATCTTTGATAGCGCAAAATCGTGATCTAGAGAAGCAGCTTGATTTGGCCAAACATGAAAAGGAAAATCCCTTTATCCCTGCTAATACCTACAACCCAGTGCAGGAAAGTAGGCTCAAGAATGACTTACAAGCAAAGGAGTTCGAGGTCCAGGAAAAGCAAAGGGAGTATCTCAAGCTTCAGAAAGTATTGAAGGACAAGGAGGAACTCATCGACGCATTAGAGGAAAATATCAGAAAACTCAACAAGGATTTGCGCAACGACTACTCTGCCGAGAACAGATACAGAGAGAATTTACAGAAGCTAAAATTTGACCATGATTCTGAGGTTCTTGCCTTCCAGATCGAAAAAGACAGGCTTCTGAACGAACTCAAACATTACAAGAGCAGGTTGGAAAGTATGATGGAAGAGGATGATACCCAGATGCAGAGTGGTGCCAATTCAGTTACAATCGCCCTTTTGGAGACGCAACTAGAGGAGCTCCATCGTAAAAACCGCGATTTGTTGTCCGATCTTGAAAGATTCAAATCCACAAAGTTCGAATCTACATCTCGTGAGGCTGAAGAGTACCGTTCAAAGCTCCGCGAGCTCCGCAATGCACTTAATGACGTACAACAAGAGAAGAACGACTTGGAAACTACTAAAGATTCATTAGAGAGTGATCTTAGTCTTCTTCGTTCGGAAAAGAGTCGCTTCGAGACCAAGAACAGATCCTTATCGCAAGAACTCACCAAGAATGCTAGAAATTGTACGAGGCTTGCCAACAAGGTGCAAGAGTTACAAAGCCAGCTTGCCAGCGTCCAGAAGAATTCGGAAGACTTTGTCAGGACCCAGAAGTCAAACCTACAATTGCAGAATCAAGTTGATCAATTGGGGGCCAGACTAGCCACGGCTAACCTCAATACGCAAACTCCTCAAACTCCTCAAGCACTCGAAATTGCCAAATCGCGATTAAAGGATAATGAGTTGAAATATGTAAGGGCAAAGCTATTTGAACTACAAACAAACTACATGGACTTAGCCTTGATAAACTCATTCATGGTTTCCTCCATCAGAAACTCATATCAATCGTGTAAAGACGATTTGGTCAAGATGGCACGTTGCGGTATATACCCCGACTATTCAGTTCTTGGGCACCGTAACAAAAAAATCACACTCAAGGTCTTGGCTACGTTCGTTTTGGGAATGGTACGCATGAAGAGACGCACGGAAAAGGCCAAAGTCCGTGAAGGTAAGTTAATTCAACTTCGAAGTGATATCGAGAGGGACAGGATCACACTCATGGTTGAAAAGTAACCTTGGACTATCGCACAATCCGCGTGATAGGGGTCTGGAACTTTTCTTGCGAAGGCTGCCGCGTTTTACCGATTCTGGGGGTTTGCATAGGCGCCGGCGCCTGATGGTGTGGCGTGACATAAGTGCCACTGTTAGATCTCATTTTCATGTTGCTGAACGTATGGTTGGCCAGGTACTCGGATGTGGTATTGAGCCACAACTCGTCGTGTGATATGTTTGAGGCCAGCAGGTCCGGGTTGAACGTCGTATCAGCATTATAGCCATTGGCAAGAAAATCGCTGAGTGCAAGCTCATCAGCAGCAACCAGCGAGCTATGGAGTGAGTGTAAGATAGATGGGTCCGGAAGGCGTTTTGTGATCAGTCCGGTCCGAAGTCCGTCCAAGTTAAGATCGGTCCAGATTTTCTTCTTCAACAAACTCCGGTTCTTATAGACCTTGGCACCGAAAATCGATGAACTGAGTGGTATAGCGCCGTCTTCTTCTTCCTCAAGGAGGAACTGTGGGAAGATGTTTGCTGTTTCTTCAAACAACCGAGAGGTATCGATTTCGTTGTAAGGAATGTGATAATCTTTCCACTCATCCATGTAATTTGCCTGATTCACGTTGCTAAAGTGCACATATGAGTACAGTGAATCATTAGACATGATGTTGACGAATTAAAAAAAAAAAAAGTGTTTGAAAATGACTTTTTGGTGGGGTTTGGGCAGAGAAGAGGTTTTGTTACGTTACTACGAGTGTTTACTTTTCATGCTCACGTCTCACTCAAGATGCAGAAGCCGCGCACATTTGTTCCTGACTGACGTCGTGTTCTCTATACAATTATTTTAAATGACGAGCACCAATCTTTTTCCCTCCACATCCCAATAGTGAAGTAACTAATAATAATACCTTTTTTCTTCTTCTTCTCCCTTTAAGCGCCGACGGGAACTTGGCACAAGTTCTCGAATAACGTAGGTTTAGGCTCCAAATGCTTGTCTTCAACAAGAGACGTCTTGACCATCTTGAACGCACCAGTACCGATGCTCATTGTTTGTCCGAGAATGATACATTCAGAAACACCCTCAATCTTGTCGTTCTTCATGTAGAAAGAAGCATCGAACAAGTGGTCGGTCGTCTTCTCGAAAGACGCAAGCTGTAACACCGAGTCTCTCATCTTGGACAAACCAAATCTGGTGATACCCAAAACCTCTCCCTTGTAAGTCATGACATCACCCAAAAGCTGGATATGACGAGGGTCCACACTCATACCGTGCTTACTCATAGTATAGTCAATCTCACCAATAATTGAGGCCCTTGCGGCCTCGATACCTAAAACTTCATAGATTTCAAGAACGTGATTAGTCGATGTCTTGGTGCCGACCACTCCGTCTGTGCACATGACATCCTTTAATCCGTAACCTTCAACCAATAATTCCTTCTTGTTGTTGTCTTTGATATTGATGACAGCACGGGAAATGTTTGCCAATCCCTTGATCACCACATCGGGCAAGGCTCTCTTCAACTGTTGCATTCTGAAGAACAACGTGTTGTTACGGTCTGAGTTCTTGTAGTCGGAAGCCGCAGTACGGGCTAAAGATTCAGACTTGCCCTCTCTCATAGTGACGAGAATGTTGATCCGGTCCTTTCCGTACACAGACACCTCATGGTTCAAGATCTTCAACTTTGGAGCATTGGCAACAGCCTGGCGAATGTTATCTAGCGTCAACTCCAACTGTAACTTTTCGATCGTCTTCATATCGATCTTGATGGAAAGATAAGCCATGTCGTTTTTATAGACATCCTCAATATAGTAGGCAACATCTTTCAACAACGTCTTTTCTATACGACCCTTCACAACTCTGGCCGCGAGTTCGTCGTCGTCGTTCACAAGAACAGAATTGATGATTGGAGTAGAGATGACCTTAGCAGCATTGATAATTTCCTTAATACGAGGCACACCCAAGGTGACGTTCATAGAAGCGACACCAGCAAAATGGAAAGTTTTCAACGTCATCTGTGTACCTGGTTCACCAATAGAATGGGCACCAATAGCACCCACAGCCGTACCAGGCTCTACCTTTGCCCTCACATACTTGTAAAGACACTGCTCCATGAACTTCTTAACCGATGGAAGAGAAATCTTCACAAGTTGATTGACTGCGTGAACGCGTAGAGGGTCTTCCTCCACCATCATATCATTGGCCTCCTCGAGTCTCGAGAGCATAGGGGGCAAGCCCTTGCTTTGCCTGATTCTCGCCAAAAGAGTAGCCTTCTTCCTCACGTATTCACGAATAGAATCGTAGAAAGATCTTTCTGCATCTTTTTGGTCAATGTACTCAATATTGTTGCCAAAATCAGAGTCAATAACTTTACCGAGGTTGTCATATCTGACCAATCTCTTTTCCAAAGGCTGCAAAACATCCTCGACAGCCTCGAGAATTTGGTATGGATAAGAGTTCTTCTCGTTGTTATCGAAAGTGATATTGACCGCGTGATCCCATTGACGGTTGAAGTTGACTGGCTGGGCATCACCTTCCATCTCCATAGGATCCAAGCCATCACCACCGTATGTGAATTGGACGATACCGTTAGATGAGTTACGCACTGTGTTATCGTACAGCGCAGACAAATCCTCCAAAGATTTCATAAGTCTTCTCGACATGTAACCGGTCTCGGCGGTTTTAACAGCTGTATCAACCAAACCTTCTCTTCCAGAAATAGCGTGGAACAAGAATTCTGGTGGACTCAAACCACTGTAGAAAGAGTTTCGAACGAAACCCTTGGACTGTGGAGACTTCGACATCTTAGTGAAATGAGGCAAGGATCTGTCTTGGAAACCATCAGGGACACGATTACCGGAAATAATCTGCTGACCCACAACAGCCACCATCTGGGAAACGTTCAAGGTAGAACCTTTAGAACCACAGGTTGCCATAATCAAAGGAGCATTGAGGGGATCTAATTCGTTGATACAAACTTCACCGACTTCTTCTCTGACCTTGGAAAGCAAACCTCCAATCTTGGCCTCCAACGTTTCCTCTTCGTTACAACCAGGCTGGGTCTCCAACTTTCCGCTGCTATATAATTTAATCAACTCGTCACACTTGGCATAAGCTTGCTCGACCATGATTTCCTTCTTGTTCTTCAAATCCGAACCGGGAGTCACATCGTTAATACCAATGGAGAACCCCCTATTACCAAGGAATCTAGCGCAAAGCTTTGCCATTCTGTTCATCGCAGTAGCAGCATCGTCAGGCCCGTAATCTCTTAAGATAGTGTAAAAAACAGAATGCTTTTTACCATCTCCGAGGGTAGATTTGTCCATGACACCACTTAAAATTTGCGAGCCACGAATGACAACGAATCCATCGTTTGGCGACATCTCATTAGGCCAACCATTTTTGGGGGGATGGAAGGTCTTATTTTTAGCGTCGACATTGATAACGACGTTGGACTTCTTGTTGGGTTTGATCAACAAGGAAAAGACTTGCTTACCTGTCCAAAGCATGACTGGCTTGAAAATTGCAGGTGGAGGTATGTCGAATTGGAGGTCCGCATCTGACATCATGCACAAAAGCTGAACCAATGAAGCTCTGTCGAAAAAGGTGTCTTTATGGGAAATCAAGAAAGATCCGGTGATGAAATCTTGGGTGGCAGCAATAATGGGCTCACCAGATTTGGGGGTCAAGAGGTTATTTTTTACGCCCATCAAATTGATGGCCTCGGCCCTGGCCTCCTCTGTTTGAGGGACATGCAAGTTCATTTCGTCACCATCGAAATCGGCATTGTACGGGGTACACACACACTCATTAAGACGGAAGGTTCTCCAAGGCCTAATTTTGGCATAATGCGACAAAATGGATAATCTATGCAATGACGGCTGTCTGTTGAAAAGCACCACATCTCCGTCTTCCAAGTGTCTTTCGACAATATCACCAATATGCAAAGATTTGGCTAGTTTGACACGGTCACCAAACTTCAAGTTCCGCTTCGCCATTTCGTTCTGCTTGAGTACATAGTTTGCTCCGGGATGCACAGATGGACCGTTCAAAATGAGTTTTTGAAGCTTTTGACGGTTATAACGGGTACACTTCTCGGGATATGTCAATACTTTTGCCACCCGGTCGGGAACAGCCACCTCGTCGATCTTAAGGTTGGGGTCAGGGGAAATGACCGTCCGGCCAGAAAAGTCCACTCTTTTACCGGACAAGTTACCTCTAAACCGACCCTGTTTACCCTTCAATCTCTGGCAGAAGCCTCGGATGGGTTTACTGCTCTTGGAAGAAGCACCACCGCCCATGCCGCCAGGGAGGAGGGCCGGGTTGGCGGAGTCGGAGTTGATGTACATTGCCACAGAAAGCTGCAAGTAATCCCATTGTTCCATCAAGTTGTTGATGGAGATTCCCTTTTCGATACCCGCCTTGATCAAGGACGAGGTCCACACAATCTCGGTCAATTTGACGGTCAAATCATCCTCGTTGGACTGATTGTCCATCATGACAGAAGGACGGATACAAACCGGGGGAGCAGGTAAATAGCGCCATATATACATTTCGGGGCGGCCTCCACGCGCCGCGTCGATACCTACAAGCTCACAGTCGGAGGGAGAGATCTGCTTGAAAAGATGCAAGACCTTGAGCGGGTTCAAGTCCTCGGAAACACGCTTGGCAAACTTCTCCAACTCCGGGTTACGCGAAAACACGTCCTCGAATTCACGGTCCCAAAGATCCTTCTCCGGGGTGCTCTTTTTGCCAATGAAACGAAAGGTGTCGTGGACAATCTTAAGCGCCGCCGGCCCCGCACCCGAAGCGGCCTTTTTCACCACACCGTTGACGTGGTGGCACGAAAGACACCGCCGCTGCTTTTTACACTGCTCCGTCACCTTTTTCAAGATCTTCATCCGGCGCAAATTGTCAATGTTGGGTCTACGCAAGTCAGCAATGAAGGCCCGCTTGGTTTGCTCGTCAAGCAAGATGGCTCCGCAGCTTTTACAGATACATTGGAGCACCAGAATAACCGCCTTGAAGTACCCCACGTGGAACACCGGAAGAGCAAGACGAATATGGCCAAAATGGCCGTGACACAGCGCAAGGTTACCGTGGCACGTTACACACTCGACAGCATTCGACGACGTACCCATTCGCGTGTCTAGCGCACCCTTTTCACACACGCTTCTGCCCTTTTCCAAGTCGTACAAGTCACGGGTGGTCACCTCCACCTCGGACTGCGCCACGATGTCTTTTGCGGAGAGCGCACTGAACTCGAGGCCCTTGATGCATTTGGGCGCTTCATCAACGACGACCTCCTTCATAGTGAGAAATGTGGTGGGTGTTCTCAGGAAGTAGTGTGGAGTTGTGAAGGCTCATGAGATGTGAGATGGGTTTTTTCTTGCCCGGAAGTGCGCGGATCACGTTGACGTGGGCACGTGACTAGGGACACGTGATTAGTGACTAGGGACACGTGAATGAGCTGTTTCCGTTCTCGTGTTCGGGACATGGGCTCGTGATTTACGGTTGCGGCTTCGCGTGGTTTCTGGGGTCTATAATCCACTGTGCCTCGACGAACATGGCCAAGTTTTGATTGCTGGGTGTTTGGAATAGACGTCAATTTTGGGTGGCATCAAAACCTGGGTGATCACCGTGAACATGCAGGATAGGTTGAAAATGATATGATAATTAGTCAAATACTTAAATGAAAAGAAGTGTACCTCAAAAAAAAGAAAAGAAAAAAGGTTCAGTGACAACGCTCCACCATTAACGGAAAAGTTTCGGCTTGTTAATGTTAGGGCGAGTCTTCCGCTCGACCTTAGATAATGAGTAATGAACGAACTGAAGAATCATTCGCTCACTCATAGTCTATACAATTTAACTGCTTGTGGTGCGACTTGGGTGAGAAAACTGTTGAATTATATGAGACAGACGGACAGATGCGCTCACGTAGACACAGGCTTTACGATAAACGATAATTTGGAAGGTGGTTCGGTTATGATAGACTTTAACCTACTCCACCCGAATATCTTATACTATCTATCCTTCAATCTTATAAAATCCAGTGGGGGCCAAAAAGCCCTTTCGTCCTTTTTCCCGAGAAAAATTCTCGCACGCACCATCGTCGACCTTGGTCGTGTACCAACCCAAATTGGACATTTTGGTTCCTGGAAAGTCAAAACAAACAACAAAAACCCAGTACTCGGGGGAGATCAGTACTCGGGGGAGATCAGTACTCGGGGGAGATCAGTATCTAGTTGTACAATTGGCATCTACTATATTGATTTGAACACCAAAATACAAACTTGGCTTCACTTTAATAGGAGCGTAAAACATTCTTTGGAGAATAGTAAATCATGGATGGTTGAGGTAACCCACACCAATGCAAGATTAAGGAGCGTTGCAGTTTGCATGGTTTTTTGTTTTTTGTTTTTTGTTTTTTGTTTTTTGTTTTGCTTTTGCTTTTGCTTTTGCTTTTGTTTTGCTTTTGTTTTGCTTTTGCTTTTGCTTTATAGGCTTTCAATTATAGGCTTTCAATTATAGGCTTTCATTTATAGGCTTTCATTTATAGCTGTACCTGGGACGTTTCAAACGACTGTTTTAACACTCTTGATTGATTTATAAAACGTTTCTCTTCTTGGGGTTTAGCTAAATTACTAAGCTAAGTATGAATTAGTAATCACAGACTTCACGCAATTCACCGAGTTCTAGCCTTCGGGCGCGAAATCTGCTCGACAATTTCTCGTCGTCATGGTTCAAACACTGATTATGAATGTTTGCTAATTTCGAACTTCCATCACATGCTATGCCCAGATAGATTTTTAATACCAAGCAAATGTAGTTGCAGGCGGAAGTTATTTACCAGCCACCGTGGTGGGAAAAGAACCCCCAAAATACTAATTTCACTGCATTTTCTAAACAAGTTACCGGGCCACACGCATAGCCACACACATAGCCACACTCATAAACTCAGGAATTCATACTTTTATGTCCTTCCAATGAAATTGGTTTTTCACTTCATTCTGTTTTCATTGCAGTCTATTAGTTGCAGCATGGGTTTTACGCATGCCTTTGCGCATGACTATTGTAACAAAGAGGATCCTGAAACGCGAAGATTTAGTGATTACAAAATTTAATGATTACAAGTTTTTTATTGTTTTTTTTGTTTTTTTTGTTTTTTTTTTGCAAAAGTTGGACTTTCAATGATGACCTAAAAAGCTCTTTCCCTAGTGGAAAGGCGTCTATTTATAATTTCCCGGAACAAGCTTTCGAAGAAGGCGACTGGGACTACTGTAAGAGACTAGATAGTAGACGAACCTGACACCTTGACGAGTGAGGCATTATTGCCTAAAGCGGAAGGAGTCAAAGTGGTACTCGCCTACGTCAGGGAATGTGTATCCTGCAAGGTTGAGGAATAATAACCTAAAATGGATCGGTGGAGTCCCGAAGTAGGTCAGAGTACCACACCATCGACCAGATTAGGTGTGATACGGCAAGACTCGAGAAGCAAGGTCATAGAGCCGAGGAGCAATGTCCTAAGGCCGAGGAGCAATGTCCGAGGATCAATGTCCGAAAGAGATGAGCAATGTCCAGAAGAAGGCTAGAGTAGCCCACGTGGGAAGATGGGACGGTTCAGGTTCAAGGCGTGCGACCAAGTACGGCAATATGCCATGTACTGATTAGAGGTGCATTACAAGCACAATACAAACGTTTGCAAAACCCCATGTGTCTCCAGGAATTATTTAATGAGTATTCCGAGGAATTGGGTAGTTTAAAGGGGTGGAGTTTAGTCCCTGTATTACCTGTGCTTAAATTATGAACAAAACAAAATCTTGCTTAGATATCGCCCTCGCCGAACCCTTATGAATCACTTAAACCTTATACTATACTTTCTTAGGAAGCAATTCGTACTTATAACACCGAAACTGATTGAAATTTTAGCCTTTAGTAAGCTTCAACACCAAATAAAACCGGTACTGACACTGACAACAGAAAACATAGACATGGTATAATAAGTAACATAAAAACGGTACAACATAATACTCAACGAACGTACAGCAAATTACTCAAACACGACACGGAAGAAACAAGCCGCGAATCACACATGAATAATTTATGAAAAAGGATCTAATATAAACCAATTTCACCTAACTTTTCGTAGTTTAAGGTTTATGCAAAACTCGTAGCAGACCCCTCTCGAGGCCCTAACACCCATATTAGTATGGTTCTACGGCAACCAAGTCTTTTCCTAGTAGGTCTTTTCCAGCTCTAAATACTTAGTTTGAATGTAGCTCTTCAAAAATGCACCCCCTTATAGTAAATCATTCTCCGTAGTCATGTTAGGCAGGTGACCAATTCTACCCGGTGGAAAGAACAATGAACTAGATGACCACACACAAGGCACCCAGTGACAGCGGCAGTAGGTTGCCAGTGGTTATTACTCCCCCAAATATAGATTATTTACTAGATTCCACATATTATAATTCTTCTATTTCCCCTGAAGATGAAGCTAAACGCGCCAGTAGGAGCGGCTAAGTGTGGGGTAAACAACCAAATAGAGCAAGGTAACAGCTCACACATGGCAGACCAACACGTAACAGCCACAGTTGGGCAGAAATGTATAGCGGCCAACGTAATTGGGCAACTTCTCTGATATTGACGGTGAAACGCTAGCATATGAAAACACAGTTAGAATTCGCACACGTGGTGTCCCCAAGAAGGTATTACATATTTGTAATGTTCTTTCTTTGTTCTTGTGGGAAAGGGGAAAGAAGCTTTTCGAAGGTTATTTTGTTCACACTAAGGCCACTATATCAATAGAGAACATGAATGGACGGACAATTCCAAAACATCCGCGTTAAACACAAAGTAAAGTTTTTCTTGCAAATTCAAATATTTCCTTCACGAATAAATCCTTCCCACGAGAATACAAGTTTTTTTCCTCAATAATATGCCTTGGTTGATTATATGTTTCTCAAGAAGAACAATTTTTGAAAAAAAAACAAAGCCAAAAACAATCCCCATGTTTCGAGATCTGAACCGTGGTTTCCATCGTGGTGATTCGTGCTCTGGCAACAGTACTCTAGTAACAGAAGGTTTGCTATCACTTGTCATCTACCAAGGCATGCTGTCAAAGACTCAAAAGCAGTCTAATTTCAATTCTGAAAATAGGCAAATAGGGGTGGACTTTCAAATTTCCGACAACTGTATCCTGTGGAAATAAGTTTTATAATTTTTTGCCTCAGTCAGTTCACTGTTACAAAGATAACACTACACACAACAAGAACTCCTGTTTCGAAATAACAAGACAAAGAAACCAACCGACAATAGCAAAAGTTGCATGTAAACTGGCCTCCCTTTTTCTTGCTTCACTTTTTTTGGTATGGCCTCACTTAGTCCTGGTGCATATTTGCATACCTCATTTCGTGCTATTATAATGGTATGCTCCCCGAGAGCCAAAGCCATACCAGAAATTTAACATGATATATTTCTTCTTTTTTTTTATCTAGTAGCTCTTAGAGACCGTAAGCGTTGATAAAGCAGAGCAAACTTTACCACAAAATACATAAAAGCGTTTGAAACAACCACAATCCCATATCCTCCATATTCCAACCAATTTAAAGTACCCATCTGCTCTCGTTCAAACAAAGTTCTCTGATTCTCCTTTTTCCCTATCATCCCAAGTACACAAAATAGCTTCTGGAAACACATGCTAGTCAACCGCCATGAGCCAGGAATCTGAAGAAAACATTGAGCATTCATTCCGGATTCCACAAGACGAACTTCCAAGCCCTATAAACCCGTTTCTTGATCAGTGCCCCAACGGAGAATTGGCCCTACAAGACAAAGAAACACCCGAATCTACGTCCAGCACTGATACTGAAAAGGGGCAAACCGTCCTTGAAAACACAGCCGCTTTTGACACAGATAGTGATTTAACTGACACTCCTATAGCAGAAACCCATAGAAGAGACAGCCCAGTAGCAGAAAGCCCACCAGCAGAAAGACCAACAGCAGAAAGACCAACAGCAGAAAGACCAACAGCAGAAAGACCAACAGCAGAAAGACCAACAGCAGAAAGACCAACAGCAGAAAGACCAACAGCAGAAAGACCAACAGCAGAAAGACCAACAGCAGAAAGACCAACAGCACAAAGACCTATAACTCGAATACTTTTTCATGGAAACGAGGCTCATGAAACTAACAGTGCCTCTGAAGAGACCCCTCGTAGCTGGCTGGTGGCCCTTTTCCGCTATATCCAAGAAAACTTCGGTACAAACTTCTACCCACAACCTCCCTCTACACCAGACGTAGTGAGGAGTGAATTCGAGTCGTCAAGACACGAGCTCCGCTTTCACATCGAGTCAATACGAGTTATTATCACCCTTCTTCACCCCAGTCAAATAAACTCCCCCCAGGCTGATCTCTTACCAAGAAGACTTGAATCCCAGATAAAAGAATTGCAACTCTTTTCCCGCGCACATAAATCAGTCCAATGGGGAAGCGAGTTTGAAGCCGCTCAAATCGCACGCTTAGAGAATGAGGCCTACCAATTAATTGACAGGGCCAAGGAGTTGTTGCAGGCTCGTCACCCAGATTTGGGCTTCTTTTCGGGGGTAACACTTGGGTTTGCAGTGATTATTATCATGGTCATCTTTAGCCTTATGAAGTTCTACGCTTAGGGCTTAAAATTGGCCGTGTTAAGAGTCTAGTGCTTATGGGTAAAACTAGGCAACGCTTGGAAAAACTGGGGAAAGCTTGGAAAAACTGGGCAAAGCTTGGAAAAACTGGGTAAAACTTGGCAAACCGGGGCAAACCTTCACTCAATGACTCCTGCTAACATCCAATGATGTGTCTTTTGGTGTTTCAAATTTATGCTGCGAAAGTTCTTCATAGATATTTCACCTATTTCCTAAATAGCAGAAACTAAATACCTAATAAAGACAATTTGTGCAATTTTCAAACACACTTACCTTTTAGCTGGGTGATTATTCTATTTTCTTTTTTTTTTTTTTCGTCTCCTTCAATTCCCTCTCTGTTGTTCTTTTATATCAATTCTCTTGGATTAGCAAGATTTATAGCTGGTAGATACAGTAGCATTAAACAGCCATGTTCTTGGAAACAATTGTAGGTGATTTATCATGTTGACAAGAATATTTACCCAAACTTCCTTCAAATAAAAACATCCAAGGTCAAGAAACATGCTAAAGTAACTGCTTCCTCTCCATTTGTTGTCGCAACCACAAGAATTTATTCTTGACCCGGTTGATATCTATGAAAAAGGTTTAAAAATTCAAGCCTTTCCCCCTTTGCTGATATGGCACTACACTTATTTGGAAAAATAAGATTCAACTCGGACTGACATTAGTTTCATACCTGAATAGGGCATTTTTTTTCTTCAAAAAGGTGCTATTTTGGTGACACTGGCATCCTCTTCTTTCGTAAGAATACTCGTGGAAGGGAACAGATTGAGTTCTTTGAATTTAGAAGGGTGTGTGTCAGTTCCAGGTCCGGTGAAGGGTAGTTTAACCATAGGTATTTCAACAATAGATGTATTATTGTACTTGATACTTGCTTGGCCCTTTACCCAGAAATGGGAAAAGCAGGTTATTATATAATCTCTGATTCCGCACTTGCGGCCAACAGGAGCGGCTAAGTGCGGGGTAGATCACGAAACAAGAGAGAAGAATAGCTCACCCATTGTAGGCCAAGTTTTAGTGGCCACAAGTGAGCAGAAACGACGTAACGGCCAACCCAAGTGGGTCACGTCTCTGAAAGTGTCTGCGATTTGTATAAAGTCCTTGGCGCAGAAGAGAAATGATGTTAATATTGGTTTCTCTTCGCCAGATAAAGGACTCTTAGACTTCATGAGTCCAATTACACCTTGTCTTCCCCTCCCGGGTGGTTTTCTTTTTCGTTATTTTTTGAATTAGACAAGTACCAAAACAATTTCGACGAGTTGCATCTCGAAGTTATGAAACCTTCAAAGCATTTCAGCTTACTGCACCAAATCAACTCTTTTAGGTATTCTAGGTATTCCTCTTATTTCAAAAAGCTTTTAGATTTACTCATTTAACAATACTAGACTCATAAACTCTATGTTGCTGACAAATGAGCAAGTATTTATGTACCCCGTTTTTCACATAATGAGCAAGCAGTAATAGCTCACCTTTCTGATATTTTTAGAGTTTTCATCGAGGATCACGACAAAAAAACATTTATTTTTATCCTTTCTTTCATTCAAAAATCTGATAGAAGTATGAATTTAATATTTAATGTCAGAAAAATGCTTTTATTTCATCAAGATTAACTTCTGGTGGTTTTCGAGTCTAAAATTGAGAATTAAAAGCACAAGTGATAGTTTTTGAGGGTTAAAAAGACACTTTTACTAAACCTTTGTACCAACTCTGACCAAATATATAGATGTTTTGTCCACTTTCTTGCCAAAAGCTTTAAAACTTTTTGGTCTAAGGCTTAGGCTATATAATGACCCCAGTGTCAAAAAATGACGGTTACGGCCAAACCACCACACTTAACTCATTAGAAAACGCGAGAAAAGAGAACAAAGCCTATACTGAAAAAATCTATGCAGAAGCAAAAGCAATGAGAAAACAAATGGCCGTAATGGCACTTGAAGATATTCCTGAATCCAAAAACCAGGAACATGACCAATTCGTTAACGAACAACGTGCAGCCTCGACTAATGAGGTCCACTATACTCCCACTAACCCGACTTCCATCGGGCAAGCCCCCCCTTCATCAAATATTCTGCTGAAAACCTCTAGCACTTCTGCCCCTAATACAAAAACACGGGCAGAGATGCCCCCTCAATCGGACCCTATCCTCGGAAAAGGTCCCAATCAACCCCAGGAACTGGGCTCTTCTTCCTTTTCATCCTTAGGAGTGGGCTCACTGTTCTTTATCAAGACCAACCATTTACAAGGCGATGCCGAAATGGGTGGCAATACCGGTGATACGGATATTGATGAACCTCAAATCCAGAACCCTCCAACTCTGAACCACTACCATGCCCCTGATGGGGAGTGGTCAAATGGATCAGACTATATTGCTGAGTCTGATAATCAGCAAGAAGATAGTTCAATGGAAGATCAAGAGGATACCTCATATGAAACAGAATCATCACAGCAAGAGAAGCCGTCAGGTAACACTGACAACTCTTCTTATTGATGATGAACAGACCACAAATGGGCAATCTTAAACC